>MIQA02002760.1:0-14844 GCA_001887855.2 Sclerospora graminicola | reverse complement strand
TTCTGGTTATTAATTTTACCATCTGCCTTGGCTTGCTTGAACCACTTATCCGGCGAATGGTATTTCCAATAACCTCGTGATTCGCCGGGTAACAAATTCATTTCCATACGCACTTCAGACCGAGAATATTCGTCCGTTCGTATACTGCTCACCAGGAAGGGGTCAGCCCTGCTGCGGATGACGTAATCGTCAAACTTACATGTATTGTCGGTTACGCTTTTCTTTATTTCTTCATTATCCTCCTTACCGACATATGCATCGATACTAACACTAGACCGCTCGGCTTTAACCAGATTCCAACCTGGCTAGCGATCTAGTTTAACATCTTTTCCACCCCTGGCGGCAACATTCCAGCATGCTTGGTCGGGACGTACCACTTCTTCATCTGGTTGTAGAACTCTTCGATAGGGCAAAGTCCCGCCTCGTGCCCTTCCCCGCAAGTCTTGCACGTGAACAGGCAGTGTTTCGCCGGATGTCCCTTTCTTTCGCACTTCTTGCAGGTCAGCCGCTTCCAACAGCTCCAGTCATCATGCTTGATGGACCCACAGTGGGTACATTTGCGCCTGGGGTAATCCTGGTCAGTTCGAGCCGGAAAATCCTTCGGCTGACTGAACCCAGCTGGCAGCCTGGATGACTGACTGGCCTTCGCCGAGAAAAGGTACCGGTATTGTCCTATCTCGGACTCGCCCCCAAACCGCTGGTACTCCTCTTCCGATCTAGACGCATCCAACCCTCGGGCGACCATGCGGACGGCTCGGGCCGTCCTGGTAGATGGCGGCAGGCTTCCTTGATCCGAGTTAAAAGGGTACTTGAAACGGCCGGTCTCAACTGCCGCCTTGAGGCCTCGCTTCTTCGCTCTTTGGTAGGAGCACAGCGTCAATTCCAGCTCCGTGGTATTCTTCAATCGCAGCAACGCCAGCTGGTCCGCCAGCTCCCGGTTGTCGAACGTGCCGATAATATGCTCCACATGCTCACGAGGGGGTTTCGACCGGCTGGCATCTTCTTGATCCGGTATATTCGCCCTCATGCCAGCGACATTTACTGTAAAACCTGTATTAGAACCCCACTGGGGTTATCACTTTAACTCCGGGGTTATATTCCAGGGGGGTCTATTTGAGAAAAAAGATAGTTGCGTAAAAACGGTAGGTATTAATACCTGCTGTAATTAAAACTATTCGCACACAGAGAAAATCTACAACGATAGCAGGATGACTTACCAAACGAAGCATCTATACTGGCTCACCGTGAATGCTTCTGCATGCGCCTATCTGTTGCATGTGTCAGTCCACAAGCGGGGATTTTAGATCCCCAACAAACATCTCGGATCACATCAACGGAGTTGCTCAGGAAGACGGAAGAGACAAACCAAACGTGGCATACCACAGATACAGTTGAAAAACGCGATAAAGAGCGAGAGCCCATTGCTAGAAAAGCGGCGATTGAAGGTGAGACGGAGACTGTGCTGGTCATTTTTAAGGAAACATTGAGCAAACAAAGAGTTGCATCTAAACCAACTAACGCACACAAGATAGTCCGTCAGAAAAGTCCGAAGATGTTGATGACGTCCACATCAGTAATCAAAGAAACGACGTTGAACCAACGGCGCGAATACTTAAAATATGTATCCACTCACACCGATGACGATGATGGTGATCTTCGTAATTTAGCGAATGCAAGAGCTTCTAGTGTTAAATCTGTCGCAAAGTTGGTAGTGAAAAGCCTCCGTTTCTTAGCCGCCTCAATGCCAGTTGCCCGACGTTGTATTTCTTCCACTTCCTCTTTTTCCTTCGCGGCCTCCTGCTCTTTCAAAAAAGGCACCGCTTCTAATATTAACAGGCAGCGATATGATCCTTTACGCGTTCCTCGTCACGAGCAATGGATGACTGAGTCAAGTTACACCACAGCATACCAGGCTTCGAATTGTCCAGGTGATCCACAAACATTGGTGTATACTTCGCAAATTAAAGCTTGAGGTTGCGTGCGATTTTGTAGCGCCTTCCCTGAATATGCATTTGGATGACACTTGCATCCGCCACCATCTCGTGTCCTGTCGTAGATCAGCGCACCCTTGATTCTAAACATCAGATCAGGCATTAATGTGACGAGAGCTTCGACAGCCTTGCGTGCACCTTCTTGCCAATTGGAATAGCTTTCGCTGTTGTAGTATTGAAACGATGGTGGGGGTTTGCTTGTGGTAGCAGTAAATGAGTTCAAAATTGGAGATTCTTTTCCATACTTTCAACTCTTAGCAGGTGACGCGACGGTAGGAGTTTGCTCGCTGCCAATCGTACGTAATACCGGTATTATTGTTCTTGTTATAGTAGTCCTATTAACCATAGGTAGCCGGACTGAGGTAGACGTAACAAAAGTGAGGTACGCGTAACAAGGGGTGAAATACACTTATAATTTCCCTAATTAAACCGAAAATTAATTTTACTGTTAAATTGGGTGGGGTTCTATTTGAGGGATGAGGTTGTAGAATTAACCCCAGTTGGACCTGGGATTTTGTTCAAGGGGGGGGGTAAAATCGAGGGATGGGGTTCTAATACAGGTTTTACAGTAGGCGATGGAGATACCCAGAGGGGTTTTATCCGCCCGCTTCTTGTGTGGAAATATTGGCGCGCCACCGACATTCCAGATCCACAATATTGTTCTCCGAACGCTTCAGCCAATCCCCTTCAATTAACTCGAACTTCCCGGCTGAGCTGTTGGATCCAGTTTTAGCCGCACCCGTCATTAAGTCTCCGAAGTTCGGGCACTTCTCATAGTCCGGCGTCCGGTCTCTGAGAAATGCCGACTTCGTCTTGCTCAGCCATCCTCGGGCTTGGTCCTCGTCCATGTCTCGTCCAGTGAAATCCTTTAGCTCGGACGTGGCTGACATCCGCACCCTTGTAATCGCTCCTGAGTCCGGATCAAACGCTTGGGCCGAGGCCATGTTGGCTCGGCGAGCCATCCCCAGGTCCAGGTCATCCGGATCGTAGTGGTACTTGGCCGACTTGACGGATTCCATATCCACGTCGCTGAGAGACAGCTTCCTATTCGTTGGCCGACGTCCGGTCCGGCGACCGGTCTGGCGGCTCGGCGGGGCGGCATGGGGTTCACTCGGCTTGGACTGCACCGACTCCATGTCTTCGTCACTCGGCTCCCTCGCATAGTACCGGACTGGCTCGGGCACCTGAGTTCCACGACGAGCCGGTTGGTCAGGTGACTTCGGACTGCCGCGGCTTGCACTCAGCCCACGCTGCTCTTCCAAGTATCGCTCCATCATCGCCGAAAACATGTTATGCAGGTGATCCGGCACTTGAAGGCTCTCCTGAGGGTCGGCTTGAGGGGTGGCTTGGGGCCGCTGGATCGACATTCCTATTTGATCCGCCCATCCGCGTCTTCCTCCTTCGGATCTGGATCCACCGTCGCCGTCCGAGCCTGTACGCTATAGTGACTGGCCTTCTTTCGCTCGGGCGTATCCGGATCCTCACGTCCTCCAAGTCTCATGGCCGTCGCCACACGCGCTGCTCCCCTTGGGCCAAGCGTCATACGGGTGATACCCACCGATGAGTCGGATGAGTCCGCTTCCGAAGGGGCAGACTCGTACTGAGAAGAACCCGAGTGTATTCCGGCCGGTCTGCTTGCTGCCGGCGGCGTGGACGGCGCCACTCCAGTCGTGGCTGTCATCTTCTTTGACGGAGAACAGCCCACTAACGGTACCAAGCGGTCGTGCAGTGCGCTGGATGCCTCCTTCAACTTGTCTACCTTCAGATCGAAAAGCTCGTTCGGATCGAACACGCCGGTGTTAACGCCGGCTTGTTTGGGTTGATCGAATAGTCCTCTAAAAAGGAACACGTGGCCGTGTGAGAGAGTTGGGGAAGAGACGGAACCTTTCAATCCGCCTAGGATTTTCGGTCGAGTTATCTTCAGAACCTTATCCGTCCGTAAGAACTGCCCCAACTCATGAAGATGGAAAGCACGCTCCGGGTCAGTATCCGTAACCTTTTGCGATAGGCCGTCCAACTTTTCTTCTTCTTCTTTGAAACGCGGCCTATCTTTGCGGGTTGGATAATCCGATTCCTGCCAATCCGGTCTCTTTAGGGGTAGGTGGCCCGGATCGAGACTTCTTCCCGATCCGGCCGGCTTCCCACTCCGGTCGTATCAAACTTCCGATTCTTCTTTCTTAGTTTTTCTTCTTCTTTATCCATAATATGCATTTGTTTGTTAGAATCATGGTCGAAACCATGATCTTTCCTCGGACTATGGTGACTTGCACCATAATCCGATCCGGCTCCTTCCGTGTAGCGGCCGGCACTACAGTGAGTAGTACCGAAATCCGGCATGGTATCGTAATCCGGCCTAGCCGGAGCCTCTAGGGGGGTAACTTCTTCTTTAATGTCGACCTCGCACTCCCCCAATCCGAGGCCACCATCGCATCCTTCCATCTTCAGTAGCATTGGGGGCGATATGCCCTTCCCCAATGATCCCGACACAATATCTTCAACTAATTTGACAGGTTTAGGTCTTTCGCCTACTAGGGACTCGCGGTGATATTCAGGGTCACCAAGAGATCCGGGCACGTGCACCATTAAGGTGTAGTCGCTCCCAGAAATGTGGGGAAAGTGACTTATGAATTAATGTGAAGTACTTTCCGGAGGGCGCATTCTGATTGGCAGAAATATGGGCGTAGGTGCCGGATAGCCGTCGTCGAGCGCATCTACGAGCGGCCGGACGGTGCCAGGCCTGGAATCAGGCCGGCCGAACGCGACGGAAGGCGTGGATAGTTGAGCTAGCGGGCTAAGCGGACGGGACGACCGCGGATGGCGGACGGCCGAGGGGCGGATTGGTGGCGGATTAATGGCGGATTGGTTGGAAGGTATGAGCGAAAGGGGCCTAAAGGAAGCTGAGTGTTCATTTGGATGAAGGAGGCACCCGGATCGGATGAGGATCTGCCAAGGAAGTGCTAGCGCCAGCGGCCAGGGAGCTCAGATGGATGGCCATCCGGCAGAGCCGGCCGGGTACAATGTACCAGTCGGACTGGTACCAGCTAGGTTCGGTGTACCGACCGGACTGGTACCATCTCGGGTTGGTGTACCGGCCAGACGGATACACAGAAATTGGAGTTAACCGGGCTACTTCGGGTTAGACACATGACTGGTCAGCCGGGCTATTTGGGATAGGTTACAAAAAAGAGTATTGGATATAGGGATAAATCAGTATACGTTTCGCTTTCTTAGACACAAGTCGCTTTTATTGGTTCACAGCGGAGGGCTAACAAGGTCCCCTCTTGCTGCTATTGGTTTGCCCGGGGAAGGTTAAGTTATCCCACCGGAAGTCCCCTGACCGGGAGTCGCGGCGTTTCGTACAGTCACCTCAAGTCGCCCGTGTTTTGACCACGGTATTCAGTATTGGGAAGTGGTGACATCTTGGCCTTCTGTGGAAGAGTGTAGAATTACATTTGGATTCCCCTTTACATACACGTTCGGATTCACCCTTTATTATTATTGGTTTAGCTGGCCGATTGATTATTCTCGGTCCAGCCGGCAGTATACAAAGTTCAAGTTTATTGCCAGTCGAGCTCCCCGGTGACGATTTCCGCCCAGAAGCTACCCCTAGTCCTAACCCTCATCTCCCTATTCGACGGATTTTACACTTTTCGCCCTAGGGTCCACCAAGAGCAAAACCAGCCAGTACTGACGGGTACACAAGGTGAGCTTTCAACATGCAACATCCGATTCGTCACGATCAAGTGGATGGAAGTGACCGATCCAGCCGGCCGGATGCCGGATCGGATCATGACTCGGATGGACGGAATACCCCCTCCGACAGTCAGTCGTCTGGTCTCCCCGGAGTGTTCGCGTCTCAGCGAGAATTTCTGAGAGCGACTACACCACAATGGTGCTCGTGGCCGGATCTCTTGGTGACCCTGCTTATCACCGCGAGTCCCTAGCGGGCCAAAGACCTACCCTGTAAAATTTGTTGACGATGTTGTGTCGGGTGCATTGGGGGGAGGCCTATCTCCCCCAATGCTGCTGAAGTTGGAAGGATGCGTTGGTCGCCTCGGATTGGGGGAGTTCGAGGTTGACATTAAAGAAGAAGTTACTCCCCTAGAGGCTCCGCCGGGGCGGATTACGGTACTGTGCCGGATTACGGTACTACTCACTGTAGTGCCGGCCGCTACACGGATAGAGCCGGATTGGATTATGGTGCAAGTCGCCCTTGTCCGAGGAAGGATCATGGTTCCGACCATGATTCTAACAAACAAATGCATTATTATGGATATAAAAGAAAAAATTAAAAAGAAAGAAGAATCGGAAGTTTGATACGACCGGAGTGGGAGGCCGGCCGGATCGGGACCAAGTCGCGATATGGCCCCCCTACCCCTAAAGCGACCGGATTAGCAGGAATCGGATTATCCAACCCGCAAAGATGCGGCGTTTCGAAGAAGAAGAAGAAAAACAGGACGGCCTATCAACAGATACAGACTTGGTGCGTGCTTTCCATCTTCACGAGTTGGGGCAGTTCTTGCGGACGGATAAGGTGCTGAAAAAACCACGGCCGAAGATCATAGGCGGAGTGAAAGGTCCCGTCTATCCCCCAACTCTCTCAGATGCCGACGTGTCCCTTATTAGGGGGCTATTCGATCAACTCAAACAAGCCGGCATTAATACCGGCGTGTTTGATCCAAACGAACTGTTTGATCTGAAGGTGGACAAGTTGAAGGAGGCGTCCAGCGCACTGCATGACCGCTTGGTACCGCTAGTGGGCTGCTCGCCGCCGGCAGCAAGCAGAATGGCCGGGATACACCCGCTTCGGAAGCGGCCTCATCCGAATCATCGGTGCGTATCACCCGTATGACGCTTGGCCCAAGGGGAGCAGCGCGTGTGGCGACGGCCGTGAGGCTTGGAGGCGTGAGGATCCGGATACACCCGAGCGGAAGAAAACCAGCCAGTACAGCGTACAGGCCTGGCGGACGGCGACGGCGGATCCAGAACCGAAGGAGGAAGACGAAGACGCGGATGGGCGGATCAAAAAGGAACGTCAATCTGGCAGCCCGGCCACCCCTCAAGTCGCCCCTCAGGTGCCGGATCACCTGCGAAACATGTTCTCGGCGATGATGGAGCGATACCGGAAGAGCACCGCGTCGGCTGAGCGCCAGCCGCGGCAGTCCGAAGTCACCGGACCAGCCAGCTCGTCGTGGAACTCAGGCGTCCGAACCGGTCCAGTACTATGCGAGGGAGCCGAGTGACGAAGACATGGAGTCGGTGCAGTCCAAGCAGAGTGAACCCCATGCCGCCCCGCCGAGCCGCCAGACAGGTCGCCGAACCGGACGGCGGCCAACGAATAGGAAGCTGTCTCTCAGCGACGTGGATATGGAATCCGTCAAGTCGGCCAAGTACCACTACGATCCGGATGACCTGGACCTGGGGATGGCTCGCCGAGCCCACATGGCCTCGGCCCAAGCGTTTGATTCGGATTCGGGAGCGATCACGAGGGTGCGAATGTCTGCCACGTCCGAGCTAAAAGACTTCACCGGACGAGACACGGACGAGGACCAAGCCCGAGGATGGCTGAGCAAGACGAAGTCGGCATTTCTCAGAGACCGGACGTCGGACTATGAGAAGTGCCTGATCTTTGGGGATTTGATGAAAGGTCCAGCGAAAAACTGGATCCAACAGCTCACTCGGGAAATCCAAGGAAACTGGAAGAAATTGGCCGGTGCGTTCGAAGAACAATACTGCGGATCTGGAACATTGGTGGCGCGTCAATATTTCCACACCAAGAAGCGGGCGGATGAGACCCCCCCCTGGAGTATCTTCATCGCTTAAATTTCGCTGACATAACGGCGGATATCCCAGTTAAAGAAGATGCCAGCCGGTCGGAAAACGCTCGTGAACGTGAACATGTGGATCATTTTATCAGCACGTTGGACGATCGGGAGCTGGAAGACCAGCTGGCGTTACTGCGATTGAAGAATACCACGGAGCTGGAATTGACGCTGCGCACCTACCTAAGAGCGAAGAAGCGAGGCCCCAAGGCGGCAGTTGGAACCGGCCGTTTCAAGTCCCGTTTTAACGCGGATCAAGGAAGCCGGCCGCCATCTACCAGGACGGCCCGAGCCGTCCGCATGGTCGCCCGAGAGTCAGACGCGACCAGCTCGGAAGAGGAGTGCCAGCGGTTTGGGGGCGAGTCTGAGGAGGAGCAGTATCGGTACCTTTTCTCGGCAGAAGCCAGTCAGCCATCAAGGCTGCCAGCCGGGTTCGGCCAGCCGAAGTGTTTTCCGGCTCGAACTGACCAGGATTACCCCAGACGGAAATGTACCCACTGTGGGTCCATCAAGCATAACGACCGGAGCTGTTGGAAGCGGCTGACCTGCAAGAAGTGCGAGAGGAAAGGACATCCGGCGGAACACTGCCTCGTTACGCGTAAGATTTGCGGGGAGGTACACGAGGCGGGACTTTGCCCTATCGAAGAGTTCTACAACCAGATGAAGAAGTGGTACGTACCAACCAAGTATACTGGAATGTTGCCGCCAGGGGTGGAAAAGATGCTAAGCTAGATCGCTCGCCAGGCTGGAATCTGGTTCGATCCGAACGGTCTAGTGTTAGTATCTATGCATATGTCGGTAAGGAGGATAATCAAGAAGCAAAGCAAAGCGTAACCGACAATACATGTAAGTTTGACGATTACGTCATCCGGTCCCCGGGCAGCACGGCTGACCCCTACCTGGTGAGCAGTATACGGACGGATGAGTATTCTCGGTCTGAAGTGCGTATGGAATTGAACCTGTTACCATTCAGGCAACCACCGATTTGGTCAGCAAAGAGGAAGAAGTGGAAGAGGACCAGACTCCAACGGTGGCTAAACCGGAGTACCGGACCGATCAAAAGAGGAATTCAACGCAAACACCAGTCTCCCCTTCCAGGATTTTGACGCGGAGCCGTCCATCGCCAGATTCGGCTGAACGTACTGACCGTTATCCTGCCCCAATCGCTGAACTGGTTTTTTTACTCCGTCGAAGACGGACGAACGGCAGGATCAGGAGAGAAGACAAGGCAGAGTCACATGTGCGGTCACTTCCGATGCCGGATGCCTTGATGAACAGGATGATACTGGATCGACCGATACGGCTGACCGGGATTCGGAAATAGCCGGAGGCGGATCAACCGATCTGGCTCACCCGGATCCGGAATTAGCCGAAGTCTGCATCCATGAAGGGGGGGGAGCTATACGTCGAAGGCATAGAGGATCAGATGGCGGTGCTACCTGAGGTAACCCCTGCCCACCAGCAGTTACTATTGACAATCTACAAATTGGAGACCCAGATGTGAACACCCCGGAAGCGATCAGCAGGCTGAAGGACATCAAAAAAGGAAACATCTGCTGATTGGCCCTGGAAATGAACTGTCTCCGGCCGCCCATGGGGCGCTATGCGACATCGATGTGGGAAACGCCAAGCCGGTTGCACAAAGATGTTGAAGAGTCGTTCCCCAGTATCGGGAAAAGCTGTCGGAGCTTATCAAGGGATTGCTGGCCACCAAGATAATTTAGCCGTCCACCTCGCCATGGGCGTCGCCCATTGTAATCATTATCAAGAAGAATGGGGTGGATACAACGCTATGTATTGACTACCGGCTGGTGAACCGGCTGACTAAGCTGATGGTTTACCCGATGCCGTTTATAAATAATTTGCTGGAGGATTTGGATAAAATTTTGTGGTATTGCTCATTGGACATGGCCTGTGGATTCTGGGTGGTCTCGATGACCGATCGTGCACGGGAGATCTCTGCGTTTGTGACGCCCTTCGGGTATTTCGAGTGGAACCGGATACCGTTTGGCCTAAAGAATGCTCCGCAGATTTATCAACGGCTGATAGATAACGCGCTGTATGGACACTTCAAGATCAAGGCGGATCAAGATCCGGCTCTGGTCGGAGATGTGTTCACCGAAGGTGACCCGGACCCCGACCCAAAACCTTCAGTTTTGAGGCGGCGGTCTTACATTGATGACATCTCGTTACGGCCACCAACTGGGATTCACTGTGTGACAAAGTGGAGAAGTTGATGATTACGTGTGAAAAGCGGAATCTTTCGATTAGTGTGGTTAAGAGTTTCTGGGGAAATACTAAGGTGACCTATTTGGGTCATCAGGTTTCGATCGCCGGATTGGAAGTTAATCCGAAGGATTTGAAGTCCTTGAGTAATTTGCCTTTTCCGCGGTCTCTAAAGGCTATGCAATCCTTTTTGGCCTGAATTACTACAGTCGGTTCATTGAAGATTTCGCGGTCTATGCTGCGGTTTTGTATGAATTACGGGAGGTGGATTACCACAAGCTGAGAGAGCAGGATACGCAAGTGGAAGCGCGAGCCGAGCCCGCAATATCAGCCAATGGGATGCCGCCCGGGTCAAATATTTTCACCAATGAGATGCCGCCCGTGCCAACTATTTCGGCCAATGAGATGGCGCCCTTGTCTGCCCCGATAGGCAGCCGGCCCCGAATTCCTGTGCGACCGGCCCGGACGACCACATGACCCGAGCGATGGTTGCATTTGGCATGTTGAAAGCGAAGATGGTGACTACACCAGTCCCGAAGCATTTTGATGTTAATAAGGTTCCTGTGGTCATCATCTACACTAACAAGTGGGCCATCTCTGCTGCCCTTGTTCAAAATCATGACGGAGTGTACTGTCCTGTGACATTCACCAGCCGGACTGTGAAGGCTAGTGAAGTTAACTACGGGCTAGTCGACAAAGAAGTTTTGGCCTTATTACGGATCCTAGATGTGTGCTATACTATGCTGGAATCTCGGCCTATCAAGGTGCTATCAAGACGATCGGCCCTGTCATGGCTTCTGACGGCAAATGGAATTGACGGCCGGCCGGGTAGATGGGCGGCTCTGCTGTTTCAGTGGCCCCTCGAAGTAATCAAGTGTACTAAAGGAGAAGAGGAGATGCTGGGAACGTTAGCGGCCAGCATTACCCCAAGGGCAGAAGTGGAGGAAGCACTGATAGCGATAGCGCCTCGGAAGCAGCCGCGACAATCCATCATATTACCGCCGCCAACAGTGGGAACCACGGAGGAACTAATGGTTTTGAGTTTTGCCGGGTCGGCGAGTGTAAAGAAGGGAGTCGGGGCCTATAGTGCTATTTTGTGGAAGTTGCCCGAGTTTAAAGTGGTCATACCGCTTCAGATTTCACGCCTGGCATAACTGTGAACGAAGCAGAGTATCGAGGACTTTTACTCTGCCTAGATCTGCCGACTGGCCGGGCGCAGGGGCGGATCATCATATGTGGTGATTCCAATCTGGTGATCTGGCAAATCACTGGAGAAATAGATTGCAAGGCGTCCCGGCTGAGACTGCTGAACGATCGGGTTATGTCCGCCCTGCGGAAAGGGCCAGAACATGAACTGTTACATGTCAAACGAGAGTGGAACAACAGCGCAGACCATCTGGCTACCTTGGCCATGCGAGATCAGATCGGTCTCACCGTCTCGGCGGATCCAGGATTTTAGGACGGATTGACAGAAATGACCAAGCTGTCGGATAATCAAACCAGCCGCTAGGTACGAGGACCATCCGCCCGGTTCCAACCGTCCCGAAGAAGAAGAGTATGACGACCAGGACTGGGAACAAGGCATTCAGACCCGACCGGACCAAGACATGCCCTGTGGCAACAAGAGATCCCTCTAGGCAGACCCACAAGTCGATCGGGCGTGACAAACCAGGGGTAATAGTCGAAGTAAAAGATTGGAGTGGAGATGAAAGAAGCACGGATGGAGATATTGAAAAGGAAACGAAGAAAAAGAAAGAATCAGAAGAGTCCGGTTGCCCATCCCTATGGACGATTATACCTATTGCGGAGCCGGAACACTTGAAGTCCAGGATGGTCGATCGGGGTCCTGCCGGTACTGGTTGCACCATGGATCTTGTTGATCGAGTTCAGAGAGCGAAGCTAGGAGAGTGATGGCTCGACCCAATGCTGGATATCAAGTCCCACTTTCGGCCGGATGTCCGCTTTTCTCCACCCGGCGGCTAGCCAGATGTAGCTTGATAGGGTGGAGAAAAATGTCCAAGTCGCAGTGGCCGAGCTGGATGCCAGCGACGACGAGGGTGCAAACCTTTAACCAGCCCTCCGCCGCCCGGTTCCAACGCTGCTTACGGTCGGCTCGGTATTGGGCCAGGGCGGGGGACTTAAGTTCGGCGGCAGCAGAGATGAAGAGATGATGGGTAGACTCCTAGATGGCTTGCCCATTCCGGGAGAGATACCCCTTACAGGCTTCACGAAAATCAGCGAACCAGCCGACATGGGGTAGGCCCATTCCTGTCATGTCCGTCGACAGTACGGCCCATGGTTTGAGAGACAGGATCGCATTCAGCGGTTTGATCACCACAAGGTCAGGACGCCAATCAGTGTCCTTAGGCGTTGCGAGTCACGGTGGAAATATCCACAACGGCGGGCGAGACAAAGCTCGGGCGACGAAGGCGCCGGTGAGGTCTGTGATACACAAGCCTCCCAAATGCGTCTTGGACCAAGGGAGAGCCGCAGTCAGCTCGGAAGCCGTCATGACTTTCCGGCGGGGAATCCAAAACGGGGGATGACTCCTTAGACTCGTTCTCGTCAAACGCGAAGATGTCCGGGGAAAGTGACCCATCATAGCCCTCGGCGGCGGCCTCGTTACCGTCCATGTCCAGCAGGTCGGGCGCCCCCTCCCCATCCGGAGAAGTGGTGGATGGGCTTTGAGGATCGTGAATAGAGAATCTGAGGAAAGCCGAAGCAGACGAAGCTCTAGAGGAAGATCTGAAGCACGAGAACGAAGGGGCGATTTCCCAGAAGCCAGCGAGCCGGACGAAGCCGGATACGAAGTGGGGTTGCGACTCGGTCCATTGTTTTCACGAACCTTGGCTGTGCTCGCCGGCGCGGCAGACAATTTAGGCCGTTAAGTTACCACGGGGGAATGGAGCGACGCAATCATGCTGGACCGACGTTTTTTTTCGTATACCGGAAGATCATCGGAGAACGATGGAGAAGCCGCCTGCTCGCCGGCTGGCACCGGTGGCGGGTTAGGGTTTCGGGAAGTATCCCAAATCCGTAGACGTGGAGCCCCTTCCGTGATAACGGTTATCGATTCTGGGGCGGATGTATCTGCTCCGGAAACATATGTTTGGGCGCCCGCGGCAGAATCAGCAGCCAACGAGAGAGGTGGCGGAGCGAAAGCGGTCGAATTGGGAGCCCGCGGACAAGCTAAATCGAGGAGATGCCTAATGGCCTCCCGGATGGGAGCAGGGACCTTCATTAGAGTTCTACCCTGGCACCCGCCGCGATCAGTCGAGGCCGACCTTCCTTTATAGAGGATAAACAGTCCGTGCGGCGCTGTGCAAAGTTGGAAACCACCTGTCGGGCTCTATCCACGTTCGATTGGGCCTCGGTGTGCTAGTCTTCAAGCTCTCGGACTCGGATTTGAAGCCCGGACGACGCAGAGGCCGGCCGATACAACGCCTTCTGATACTTCCCCAGCTTTTATGCGAGCCGGATCTGGTGATATTCCAGATTGCCCAAGTTTACTTACGAACTCACCAATCGCTGGGAGAGGAGGATATACCTCTCGTAGTGCGCCGTCACCTCGCGCGAGGCATGAGGAGACTCGAGTATCAGGACACGATAGCACATGACAACCTGTTTTGAGAACGCATACAGGATGAGTGGATTGGGAAATGGTCCCGAACAAGCGAGGATGCACTTACTTTGAGATTTCACGGTGGCCGTCGCTTTCTGGTACAAGATACGCAACGAGTCAATGGATTCAGACAACTGTTTGACGTGGTCCCTCTCTTGAAGGAGATCGGCCTTCTCACTTTCCAGTCGGCTGATGTGACTCTGGAATTGGAGTCGACTCGGCTGATGTGGCTCTGGAATTGGAGGTCAGCCAGTACCTCCTGGACCCGGACTTCATCTGCCTGCTGATCAGCCAGCCGTGCGGTCAGAGACAACTCGGTGTTCGCCTTCTCCAGGCTAGCTACCTGAGCGGTCAGAACAGCGATTTGAGCTTTCAGGGTAGCCCCCTCGGGCTGCCCTGGACGACGCTCTAGGCCAGCAGGGCGGGCACCTAAGCAGCCTACCGATGGCCTCGTAGGCGTCGGGGAGTGTCCCGACAATTGATAAGTGTGGGTGACTTCGTGGTCGGACAAAGGGACAGCGGAAGATCGATATGTGAAAGATGTAGTGAGCTCGTGCCTCAACCGTTGTGCGGCTGCGACAAGACTCAGGGGCGGCTGTGGTGAAGTGATTCAGAAATTAACGGACTAATGGGAGTGATTAGTGGAAATGTCGTCCTTAGCTGGATGCCTGGATCGGCCGACAAGGGACGTGATCTGGTGGCCGCTGGATGTATCTACCAGTGGCAGGACGGCGTCAGGCCTGGTATCGGGCCAGATGAGTGTGGCCGGAGACGTGAGTGGTTGGGCAGCAGACCAGGCGAACGGGATGACCTCGGATGGTGGACAACCAAAGGGCGGATTTGTCGGAAAGTATGGGCGAAGGGTCCTGAAGGAGGTTGAGTTTCTTAGAGGACGGAGGAGGCACCAGGGTCGGACGTGGAGCTGCCAAGGAAGTGCTAACGCCAGCGGTCAAGTGAGCTTAGATGGATGGCCATCCGGCCGATCCGGCTGGGTTCGGTGTACCGGCCGGGCTGGTACCAGCTAGGTTCGGTGTACTGGCCGGGCTGGTACCAGTTGGGGTTGGTGTACCGGCCGGGTTGGTGCCAACTGGGGATGGTGTACCGTCCGGGCTGGTACACAAAAGAGCATCCGATCGGAGTTAACCGGGCTACTTCAGGTAAGACACATAACTGTCCAGCCGGG
>MIQA02002758.1:0-14113 GCA_001887855.2 Sclerospora graminicola | reverse complement strand
TAGTCCGTCAAAAACCTTTTACCCTATTAAAAATACGGTTTATATTATTATTTGAGTTGTTGGTCCATCTCTGATTAAGTGGTCTAATGAATATAAGCACAGTGTCGGGTGTTTCTCTTCTCGCTAATGCCGGTGACGAGATTGCCCCCCCCCCGGATGACACGTACGGTGGAACGTATTGTTTACTGAGCAAAGTCGCAACAAAGAATGACATCGTGGTCAAATACGTGGATCTATCCGGTAAAATGGGTTGAAAACAAAACTACTCGAAGCTCTTTCGGACAAGACCAAGTTGGCCATGATGGAGTCCCCGACCAATCCGATGCAGCGTACCTGTGATATCAAACGGCTCGCTGAGGTTACGCACACCGTGAGCGCCCTTTGTCGATGGATAAAACCATGATGAGCCCCATTCTACAGAATCCACTCAAAAAGGGCGCTGATATTGTCGTGCAGTCGGCCACCAAGTCCATCTGTGGTCACAGTAGCACCATGTCGGGCATTGTCATTGCCAAACATCCAGATCTTTGTCGTGACATTTGTTTCTATCAGAACGCTGAGGAAACGGGCCTTGCGCCATTTGACTGTTGCGCGGCGTCAAAACGATGAGTTTGCGCGTCTTAGCAGCTCAGAAAAACCCCGTCAAGATCGCAAACGTTTTGAACGATCAACCCCTCATCAAGTCGGTGCATTACACGAAACTGCTGCCGGAGAATTCTCCCAACCGTAAGATCCATGATGCCCAGGCACGCGGCTGTGGCTCGGTTGTGTGCTTCCGCACGGGCTCGCTCGCTTTTACGCAGCACTTATTGACCGTCATTAAGTTGTTTAAAATCACCGTGAGCTTTGGGAGTGCCAACTCATTGATTTCGTTGCCCGGTGCAATGTCGCACGCAGTATCCAGGAAGAAGTGCGTAAAGCGCGCTCGTTCCCGGAGAATCTCGTGTTTATCGATTGGAATCGAAGACCCGAAAGATCTCATCAAAGATCTCTCATCGGCGCTGCAGCCATACGTGCCTCCCCATGAAACGCAGTAATCACTTGACGCTTGATTGCAGTTATGCGGGACACTCTGAATTCGGATGGGAGCTTCAAAGAAGCTTTGCTATCTTTCATGGGGTCAGCTCATTGGCAAAAGATTTTCTCGTCGCTTGTCAGAGCTTTTGTCGTGCTATGAATCACGCAACCCGTAGCCTCCTTCGCCAACAGTAGGCTGCGCACTTTTAATCTACGCGAAAACAACGTTGAATCAGTTGAATTTATATCCTTTACAAAAAAGGATCAAGGCCTTCATCCTCCACTTCTTTATCCCATTCGTCACCACGAATCGCTTCCTCACTTGTTTTTTCTTCCTCTTGTTTCTCATCTTTCATCTCCTTTGGAAACTCATCGCCATCGCCCGAACTGTTTCCGTCTGCAACCAATCCATTGGTTTCCGTCATGGTCGGGACAAAGGAAGAGCTACTTGGACTAGTCGTCATTATTCTCCTGCTCGATTTTTCTCTTTGTCGCTTGCGGTGACGCAAAAGTACATTGAAAATCCCTTGCTGCTGTGCAAGCGCAAGTTTGATATTCGACAATGGGTGCTTGTTACTGCGTGGATCCACTCACAATCTGGTCAAGGACGACTGCTTCTTACGCATTTTATCCGAGAAATACTCGATGCCTGACTTAAATGACCAGTACGTGCACTTGACGAACAACTCAAACCAGAAATACAGCGACAAATTCAAGGAGGTGTATGGCACAGACGATGGCGAGATGCAAGTCAAGGGAAATATGTGACACTTGGAGGATTTCAAGACGTTCTTTTCGACAAAATTGAAGTGATCCGAGATCCGGGACGCACAGATCCAATCCACGAATGAAAGAAATCGTTGTGCAGTCACTCCAATGCGTCCACGATATGGTCCAACATCGCTCAATACTTGCGAGTTGTATGGCTATGATTTTATGATCGACGAAAACCTGACGCCGTGGTTGATTGAAGTCAATAGTTCCCCTCCTTGTAGTTCTCGACGTTGACGTATCCCAGTTTTCCAAATCATTGAATCCACGAATTCCACACCCTAGCGACAGTCCAGCAGGCTTCACAATCGACGCGTTTTGACTGGTAGTAGCAGCAGAAGGAGGCACTGACAGCAAGAAGTTTGCCCCGCCGTTAACGTGAAAATGAGGACTCAAATCCTCAAGCTCTTTCGTCAATCGGATTGCCATGGCAAACGTTTGTTCATGCACTCGCGAGACACGTACGATCCAATCGTTCAGACGAGCTTTTTCTCGATTAAAGGCGTCCACGTGCATTTTTCGCTGCAGCTTTTTCTCTTGAGCCAAGATCGCACCGAGCTCTTCCATGTCACCCTCTACTGTCCTTGTATAAACTTTCTTCTTGTATACTAAGGAAGCACGAAAATGCCCCGCCTGATCCACAAAGCTGAGTACATTGGCAAACCTTTGTCGTCGCATGCTGTCGAGTTTCAGGTCCAAGGTTTCAAGATTCAACTGCGTGTGACTCGTAAAAGGTCCGTCCAAGGTTTCAAGATTCAACTGCGTATGACTCGTCGTCATGTAGTACGCATTAAATACAAAAACGGTGGGGTTCCGTCCCGGGACATTTTATAAGAACGCCCCTAAGGCCCGCAATCGGGACCGGGAGATTGCGGGTTCGAGTCCCACCGTGGACAAAAACCCAAAGTCGAGCCACCTTGGTTGGGTTGTAAGTATAATGAGACGCATTCAACCTAGAAATTCTAAACTTCTCGTTATATTAGATTTATCTGGGTAGTGCGAATGAAGGTACCCAGCTTTAAAAAACACAGCACTAGTGTGATGACCGAGGTGTGCAAAGCCATAGACCGAATCGTTTAGTTGCTATTGATGAACGAGGTTGCGACTGGTCACCCCATAAGATTTTTCGCAATTAATAACGTATATGCTGCAGCAACCGCGCAGGTAAACATGAACTGCAGCCCTCGCCCAGTTGAGAGATGCCCTACGAACCGCTATACAAACCAAGAATAACATTGCACCTCACGTGTCGTTAATTCATACACTGCTGCGTAACAGTGATTCCATCTGGACGCACCTCCCTACAGAAACGTTAGGGTGCCGCCTATACGATGGCCCATGTTTTTCGCTTGCCAGCTAATTTTCTTGCCGCCAAAAGTGCTATGGAGCCCCTACATGCACAATCAGTACTAAGAGAATACAAGCTCCAACAACATTTGTTTAAGCTTACCACGAGTAGATTGAGCGTCGCTAGAGCTGCTGTCCCAACAGCGAGCCATGAATGCGTGGATGTGAAGTGTTCTTTGCCAAAAACTATATTTGTCATGTTCCTCCAAGACTCATTCCCAACACTTGAAAAACATGCGCAACTTGGATAGAAGAAATCTGTCCATAACAACACAAGCTAATGATATGCACTCACATCAGAATATTATGCTATATGATTCTGACGGTGTCTTAAAGTCCATTACTCTTTTGCGCTGTGCGGCTGTAAGAGAACAATATAATTGCCGACAGCTCCAGATCCAAAAGATAACAAAATCATTTTGTGAGAAGTTGCCTATTTGTGAGCTGAACGGAAATGTTTTTGTTACAGAAAGGGAAACACTAAGGGCACCGCATAAAATTGATTTGGGCACCATATTCGGACTTAGCCGAAAATATAGTGTAAATATAAATGAAAAAGATGGACGCAATTACCGTAAAAGTCGGATCCAGTGGGACACTTTTTTTTCGTCGTAATCAAGTCAAACAATTTTTTTGGAGGTTTTTTGGGGTTATTGGGGTCCCCGTGACTTCCGGCCTGTACCTTCTTCTGTGAACCGTACAGAAATTCGGTTATAAACCTCGGCAGATTTTGACATGTGGGTGGGGTGTCAACACTACAGATTGGTGGTGTCCCACTCGATCCGTATGTCCCACTGGATCCGACTTTTACGGTATCTTCTTTAATACTTGTGCAAAAACTTATAGGAACGTTACCACTCGTTTCGATTGCAGCTATAATAGTACTTGTAATTATCTACTCATTCGATACCATCGTACAAGAATGTGTGTAATCATTGTTTCAGAAGAACACTTTAATTGGAAGAATAAATATGCTATAAATAGAGTAGGGATAGATAATCTACTATAACTTGTTTTTCTCTAAAAAGCTTTCAATGATCCTTGTTTAGCATAATTAGTTCCTATTTGCTTAAGCAGGCATAACCACCGAAAGCAATCTACTTTTTTGCCCGTTTCTTATTCTTGTTTAGCATATCTGCTATATTATCTGACATGTCATCTTAATCTACCTAATCTATTCTTTTATCTTTCCAACTAGCTTTATTAACACCTGAAAGCATTCCGTGCTCAGCAAGCTTTCTCAGAATTTCTTGCCAGTTTTGTCAACTATGAGTATATTCAACTGCAAAACTCGCCTGATGCAGATTGCAGTATTGATAGCTTAAAAAAGGAGGGACGGCTTAAAAAGATCAAATTCCAGGACTCGATAAACTAAGATTGACTGATATAAAAACACATTTGCTAGAGATAGTTGGTTTTATTGTTAAACGTTTTTTAGCCTGCAACAACCAGAGAAATTGATAATTTGCTGCGAAAGTTAAAACCTTCTTCGACTTATTGCCAACTTGACTACAATTTAAGTAATTTTAACACGAACAGCATTTGTTTTGCCACATCGATGATCGAAGCAAACTATAAAAGGGTGTCTTCAGTACGAAGTCCTAACTGGTCTGTGGTCTGGGAACAAAGTACCACAGCGGATGACAGCGTTAATTGGTCGTATGCAAACCATGATAGCATTACAGTAGTGAATTTTTGGTAACTAAGTTTATAATATTTTTTAATAGACTCGCGTCCTCGTTTCTTTCAAACGCACATGTTGTCATTATACGTCGAGAATCTATAGTACAAGGTTTTGCGATAGAGTCAGTATGTCGTGAAATAAATTCGATTTAATTCGACTAAGTCCGAATATGGTGCCCAAATCAATTTTATGCGGTGCCCTTAGTGTTTCCCTACAGAAATATAAAAAAGTCACCAAGTGAAAAGATCTGGTTATCCGTGATTTACCGAATGATTTCCAAAAATAATCAATCTCCGCTCAGATAATGTTCGAGGGCGGGCAGTATAAAAAATATAAGATTTTGTGGCACAAACTGCAAAACATTATATTTTTCAGAGCGACCTCAAAATAAATTTCTGCATTTTCGCAGACTGGAATGGGTATAAAAAATTGCTAGCCACCATGACATCATTGAACCTAAAAATAAACATTACCCCCACCGAAGCTTTTATTATCCCCAGGATAATACATGTATAAAGATTGCAAATAGTCTGGACCACAATTTTTTTTTTTTAAAGTACAGTCTATTTAGTCATTAGTCACTATTAGCTGTCACGAATTTCCTAAGCACATTCTGAAGGCTTCTCTCTGATCTCGCTGAGTAGTCCGCTGTTTGGAACTGTCGTAATCTTCGCTGATCATGGTGCTGCCCTCGTCTGCTGCTAGTAAACACTTCAATGCACACTTGTAATTGAACTCCTCGCACTCGGGTGTGATATCCTTTGGCCTCAAATGCTGCTGTAGCTTGTACTTGTTCAATCGCTTTATTCCAAATTATTTCTGTCTGCTCCCGACACGTCCGTTTGATCCCCTTCATGTATCGTATCGTTTTTTCATCTGCCAAAGCGTTTGTAATTCCAATAGAACAATCCCCCACCAGATACGTTTGAAACTTTCCGCGCATTCCTCTGCTTGGTCTCCGCATTGGTTCCACTAGTTCTTTCAAGATGGATTCCCTATAGGCGGCGGTGTCTGGTCATGCATGTCGTTGAAACGTCTCCACCCGAGATACTTCGATTCTGTTACCACACCAATGACTAATAAAGCGTGCCCAGAAATCCTGGGCTCTTCGGCACCCCCACCTAAATATGTGATACCCTTTCCCGGCGATGTGCACTCTGAGTCAATTGCACACCGCGCGCGCCGATTCATAACCGTCATAGAAGACATTCAACTGCATTGTTGCCGCTCGATATATGTCCAAGCCTGATAGTCTGTTAACATTGTCTGTGATTCCACAGTCCTTCTGGTGATTGTTTAAGCCAATCGAAAGCTACTCGGTCCTTCGCACATTTCGCCGTCCACTTATCCACAATTCGCCGATATGGTCTCGCCACGTAGCATTGATAAAGTGCCTTGAAAGATCTCCTTAATCGAAAGCTCACCGCCTGACTCTGGGTTTTTTCGTGTACCATCCACGGCACCGCATGAAGAAGTGGGTTAGCCTCAAAGACCACCCTCCCATCATTATCTGGATCCTGTTCGTCCTTGGCCAAGTCATATTTTTCCCAGTACAGTCCATCCTGTTGCTGTTTAATCCGAACCTCTCGACCAGTGTCCGAGCAAAAACCGCTTACAATGTGTGGTGATTCCTGATGCCACTGGACTTTCGCTAGTGATCCAACAGGATTCCAAACTGCGATCGGCGGTGGTTGTCCTATCGTCTCCCCAATGCCTACCCGTGGCGAACAAAGAATGATAATTGCCAGCCAGCGTAGTGTTTTCGCTCTTGTGTGCCCCTTGGTTTCCGCTTGTACCTTCCAAAGGAACTTGGATTGGCTGATCCTTTTAATGTTTAGCTCCTGGATGGTGTGTCTCGGTATTCGGTCGTATTTGATTCCTGGCACTGCAAACCCAGAGATTTCCCGAATCCACGGGTTTTCTGCCCATAAATACGTTCCCCAGAATGCCTGAATATGTTTTGGCATACATTTGTGCCAACCACATGCGTCAATATCGACTGTTACGGTGATTTCTTGTCCTCGGATTACTGCCTTGCTCGGGTGTGATCCCTGTGTTTCACAATCTGTTAAAATTAAGGGCATCCACCGTTTTACGTACCTGTGAATCCTCTCAATGTCCTGCATCGCCGGGCCTAGCATTTGTCTCAGCTGTTCCTTTGTCCTCTTTTGAGTAGTCCACGCTTCTCTCTGTAAAGGTGCAATACGTCTATCCGCAGGTGTTAGCAAAGCTTTTCCGTAATGCGCCGCACATAAACCTCCCCAATTCCTCCACGCCTGCGCGTACTTATCCACGAGCTCCATGAGCCAGCACGTCGCTTCTTTTACCCGTAAGGTGTGAATAGCAATGGGAATGGAAATTAACCCCAAACCCCCTACCGACCTTGGAGTGTACAGCAGGGCTGGAGACATCTTGTGTCTGCTCGGTTCATCTGTCAGTTGATGCCTCCATATGAAGCGTTTCTGCATGTGAATCGACCGGAGTAGAACATCATGTGGCGGCGTGTACATTTTCGCCGTGAAAATGATTGCTGGGATAGCGATCGCATTGAACAGTGTCACACGCTCAAGTACTGACGTACCACACTGTGCCGCCGTGAGTAATCGTCTTTGTATCGCCCTGAACCTATCTTCCCAATTGCTTCTCCCTGTGTCTCCGATCCCAATCTGGTATCCCAGGTACCGGGTTGTCTCTCCTTCTTGTAATACCGGTATATTCTTCCAATTCAGACATACCGGTTTACTGTCCAGAAATATCACTTTACATTTGGCAGGTTGGACTTTCAGGCCTGACAATTCTCCAAACTGCCGCACCACTTCTAACGCCGCCTGCGCTTGAAATCCGTGTCTGAAGAAAATCGTGGAATCATCCACGAACGCCGAGAATTTATGTTCGTAAACGATACCTTCGCTGCTTGTAATGTTAATCCCTTGCAAATCTTTAAGTTGAGTCATCGCTAGGCCTAAGGGTTCCACTGCTAAGATGAATAGCAGAGGAGCCAATGGGCATCCTTGTCTAATACCGGACTTGACTTCAATCGCTTCCGATAACATTCCATTAACGAGGAATCTCGCCGTCGTCCCGTCGTGCTACGCTCTCATCAAAGCAATAAAACCACTAGAAAACCCGAACTTTTCCAACACGACCATTAGATACTCACGATCAATTGTGTCATACGCCTTTGCGAAGTCAAGTAACAGGACTCCTGGGCTATCATCAGGTGAGGAATCATTCTCCTGTCGAGCGCCTTGCAGAATATTGAGCATAATCACCACTGATCGATCCATTCTACGTCCTCTAACAAACCCTTGTTGCGAATCCCCGATCAACTTTCCAAGAAAACTTTGTAATCTCTGCGCCAAGATCTTCGCTAGAAGCTTATAGCTCGTCTGAAGGAGCGAAATTGGTCGATAGTCCATCGCATCCGGGGAGTCTCCTTTCTTTCTTAGCGGGATAACGATTGCTTCCTTGAAAGAGGTGGGCGGTATACCACCTTTCATGATGTCATTGTATACCCTTAGTAGATCCTCCAAGAGCTCATCCCGAAAGTCTTTGTAAAAGTCGCTGTTGAGGCCGTCTTGACCCCCTGCCTTTCTACGCTCCAACTTCTTAATTGCTCCCATGATTTCTTCCTCCAATATAGGCGCCATTAATAAGTCGTTTTCTTGAGCCGTTACCTTCTCCACCTCATCAAAATGAACAAATTTGTTTAGGTTAGACCACAACGACATCCTACTTACCACACGGTGACTCTTTCCCAGGATTTGCTTCCACACCAGTGCAAATTTATCCGGTATACTCATCTCTGGTAGTTTCCCAGGGTCGTTGTCCACATGTATCGTTGAAACACGATGATTACGCTCCCATATCGCTGTTCTGCGAAATAACCAACGTACTCCGTCCACAGATCTACGCAACTTCAGCCCTTTTCTCCACCGCAATGCTCGAATTAATTCATTGTGGTGTATAAGCCCCATCTGTTTCCTCTCTGTGCAGGTACCGTAGAGGCCTTGGTTTATAGCTCGCGCTTTTCTCCGCCGTCTTTGAGCCTCCCTCTTTCTTATCGTCGAAATCGCTTTGATCCACGTCTGTATGAACTTGTCCCACGTTCCAGCTGTAACTGTCGCCACCTGCCTTGTCTGCTCTTGCTGGTCTATTATCTCGTCCTTTAGATTTCTCCCACCCCTTCTTTTAATGGGATATTGCACTCTGTGTGGCGCTGCTATGTCCTTAAACTTCCCCCTAGGCTCGGAAAGTATATAAGCTCCACTTGCTCGTGATCCGTTAACCCGACCGGGTGTAGTACCACCACCTCTTGGATCCAACCATAATGAGCTGCAGATATGTAGAAGCAATCAATCCTGCTTGCGCTTTCTCCTCGCCAGTACGTGAAATCTGGTGGCACGTGCGAGTTCTCCAAATCCCAAGTTGAGTACTGAGCTGTTGACGCATCCATCAAGTCACATGAATCAATAATACGGGAGAGTTCAGGACATTCAGTCTTCCAGCTGAACTCTGTTCCGGGATTGCCTCTTCTGTCAAGCATCGGTGATTCGACGCAGTTAAAGTCCACGGCTAGTATTACCTTGGATTCTTCTTTAAGTTTCCATTTCTGTAGTCCTAGAAAAAAATATGCCCGGTTAGTAGGGACATCTGAAGGAGCATAAATATTCAAGATCTTCCGGCTTCCGTATTCCACCCCTATCTCCCTCGGTGTCCAGAGCGCCGCGTTCCACTCTCGCATATTCTCTGCCGCTTCCGGAAAAATCAGTATCCCGACTCCTCCCTTTCTTTTCTCGCTAATGCTCCAATGAGACAGTCGACGACAGGGGTGCTGATATCCCCACATACGTTCCCACAGTGTTGCTAGTTCTGCCGCTTCTGCTCGAGACGTAATATGCGTCTCCTGTAATAGAATGCATACCGGTCTTTTTTTGGCCGGTAGCATTCTCCATCCTTGTAACCACGTGCTTCTCGTTGCCTTTGGAATTCCCCGTACATTCTGGGAAATGATAGAAAATGTTCTGGCCCGGCGATCGAAAGCTTGTGTGTGTGAGGTCCATTCCCAGACCTCTACTGTCTTCTCTTTACTATACGCATCCATTGTGTCCATGATTTGTTGGATTTCCTTGTCACCCTGTGCGTTGCCCTTAGTACAACAGTAGCGGGTGATCCTGGGTGCCTGGAGAATTTATCGTACCCCCTTGACCCGGTCGATCGTGACTACCTGCACTCTGTGACTTAAGATAACAATCAATCTCCTTCCAAATTTTTTGTCATCTTTTAGTAGTCGACGTATAAGCACCTTGAAGCCGGGAGACTGCTGTGTACTTACCTCATGGCGCCGTAATTTCACCCATATGTCATCTCCCGGTAATAGGTCTTCTCCTATGAGCGCCGCTATCTGCGCTCCATAGATATGCGCACACATAGATATCTTGACAAATGAATTCTTTTTGTGTGGATCACACAACTTCCAGAGCGGATCGCCCCCATGTTTGTGTTTTCTTAGCCGCCTCCATGCCTGCCCGCTGTGACGTATGGCATCTCTTTGCGATTCTTCCGGTACGCTTGCCACTTGTTGCTCCCATTGCATGAAATCGCCTGGCTTTAGTCCTTCAGTCTTCCGCTGCTGCCCTTCTTTTATGAGACGTTCCCAGCATTCCCTATACCATGGCTTAGTAATTTCCACAAGTGTATCGTCATCAAACCTTTCCAGTAACTTGTAGGGATGTGAAAAGGTTGATAACAGTTGAATGATGGCAGCTCCATCTGTTTGAACTGCACGTATCCAGGTCACTGGCGATGCATCCACTCTAGGAAACGTGTCCCCATGTTTGCTCTCCCAAATAGACGCCATTGAGTTCCACACTTTCACCCAGGATTTCGCCGATGCTACCTCTACTGTCCTGTCGTCTCCCTCGTCAGCTCCCATGAAATCATCAATTAGCTCCCTTGCCACCGGTGTTTCTGCCCCATCCTTCTGGGTGATTTCCTGCTCATAGGATTCAGTTAGAGCTCTCTTCTTGAGCGGCCGTTCCTTCTCTGCATCTGTAATCCGTTCTTCCTGTGCACCTTGCCCTGCCTCTTCCCCATTAGTTAGAGCTTTTGTTCCTTGTTGATGCCGTCCTGGTGGCAAATATTCCGAGTCTTGACTTGAAGTATACATCTCTTCGTCTCCAGACGCCTAGCCTCCTTCTAGCATTAGGACATTATTTGTAAAATTAAACCAATTTAAGAGTACCTGTTGGTCCACTGCCAGCGTGTCCGCTAGGAAATTCTCTCTGCTGTGTCTGTTAGGTCTACTTGTAGTAATCGGCGTTGATCGTCTATCGGTAGGTATGACACCGTATCCACGATAAACCTAATCAGGGATCGTGCCATCTTCCCGCCAATCCCGAACAATCTGTCTACCTGCGCGTGGTAGACATATCTTACTTCTTTATACGCATCGTGTCTGTGCCTTTCATCCGTGTCCCGTTCTGCCAACTGGCCCTTCTCGTCCTCCACTACAACCAATGCTCTTTCGTCCTCCCTTTTATTGTCTTCCCCTTGTTCGTCATCTACCATCTCCACATCTTGGGACGCCCTCGTTTCATCCTTGTGTGGCGGACTCCCCCTCCATCCGTGAATGTAAGCATGGTAGTGTTCATTTTCATAATGAAGCATCAGTGGTAGATCAGCCTCATCTATTGTGGCCGCTTCCTTTTTTGTTCGCACTATTTGGACGCAACTGCTTAGGGTGATAGGAAATTCACCACACGTCGCATACTGTTTCCGTTGGTGCACTCGAGTTTCTGGAATATACCGAATGGCTCCAACTTTTTGATTGGTTGGGTCCCGACTTAGGACTATGATTTCACGTTGTAAGAGCGTGCCTATACATGACAAAGTATCATTACTTCCCCAAGCCGTCCTACTTACCGTGTCATCTAATCCTGATGAGCTCGCCGCGAATTCCTCTAGGTATTCCTTGAACGCGATCTCCGACTGTTTCGCCGAAATTCGGTCATATCCCCTACCTAAACTCCGCAACGTCTGCTTCCTGAGCCCGGCCGGGAATTTCTGCGCAAAGTCCATCAACCCTCTCGCCGTGCACCCCTTTTTTAACGCTCTCGCTGCTGATTCCAGTTGCTCCGGCCATTGTACCATTGCAGAGTTGTATAGTGCTTGTACTATTCCATATACCTGGCAATTACCTGTTGGCGGCGTTGGGACACTCTGTAATCCCATCGCTATTAAGGCATCCGTCAAGGCCAATTCCGTTTCAGGCTCTGGTTGGTACTGTTTCCATGGGAACAGGTCTACTGCTCCTTCCTTTGCGGTAATTACTTGTTGAATTTCCGCCAATCGCTTCTTCGTTTGTGCCTCCTCGATGAGTAGTTGCGTATTTTCGCGTTGTCTATCTCTCGGCGTCGATCTTCCTTGCTTGGATTTTCCAGTGTGTTCTGGCTGTTGTGGCCGTATTGGTCCATCCGTACTTAAAGGCTCTTTCTCTGGTTGGTCCTCAGTTTCGTCATCTTTGCTCTTCTCGACCTCATTCACGTCCTTGGAGTGAAGTTGATTATTCCTACTTACCGTTTCATCTACCTTACCTACTTCAATTGCCTCTTTTGCTGCGGCTTTTTTTTTCCTGACTCAGATTATTTCGCATATGCATACCTATGGTTTCCCCTTCTTTTCTCTTTTGTGGTCCTTTTGTAGCCCGCGAGACTGTGGTCCATTCATTCGAACTCGAACTTTGAGCCTTCCCGTCTTGGACGCTCTTGACATTTCCAGATTTTGCTTGGACTGGCTCCTCCTCATCTCGCACCGGGGTCTCCCCGGTTTTCGGCTCGTTAGCCTCTGTCTCCTTTTGGTCGATACATTGTTCCTTGTCGGTGCTGCTTTTCTTGCCCCGTTTCTCATCATGTGCTATACAATTAGTACGCACCTCTGTCCGTAAAGCATCCATACTGGTGAAAGTCGGCTCTGGCACTTCCAGTGCCTCAACCTCCTCTACCGTCACCACAATGCAGTGTTCCGTGACTAATTTGTGCTGCGTCATGGTACAGCCCCTAATTTGGTGTCCGGTCTCACCACACCGCAGACAGTGCCTATTCCCTCGTGAACTTGGGTGTTCAAGAGTTAATGTCGACCCACACCATATGATTCGACGTACCTCCTTTAAAGCCTTCGGACAACCTCCTGCTTCTACCACTATACTCCAGTCCAGTGAAGTCGCAGACAACGGGCCCCCCTGATCCAACTCTTCAAAAAAGAATTCCAGTGGAATGTTCGATTTCAAGAATCCGTGAAACTTCATGATATCGATATTACTTGTGATGTTGCGCACCGTGATTGCGTAGTCCGAGTTAAACCCACCACTATTACTTCCTCCAAGCTCCTGACGATCCCAGATCGGTTTGTCTGTTGGCTCCTGTACATGCACGTTCCATAGCCTGTGAACTGACTTGTGATACGGTACTTGTATATCAGCGAAACGCTTCGCTACTGCTCTCGTCAGGAATGCAAATGCCAAACTATGCTGGGACGGAGAATAACGAATCGCTTTAACTTCCGCTAACATTTCCCATAATCGTTTGTTTTCCAAACCCCTCGCTGTCGCTGCTGTCGCAATGCTTTCTTGGAAGCTTTTTGGGCTTTGGAACGCTTTTTTTATGCGCCCTTCTCCTGTCATATCCATTGTTAGACATCCTTCAACTTGCACTCTGATTGTAATCATAAGTCTTAGCCGATCTTCTGACGTCATTATTTGACGCAAAACTGAGGTAGGGTTCGCGTTAATA
This sequence comes from Sclerospora graminicola, assembly GCA_001887855.2. Lineage (NCBI taxonomy): Eukaryota > Oomycota > Peronosporomycetes > Peronosporales > Peronosporaceae > Sclerospora > Sclerospora graminicola. The sequence continues at coordinate 505 of MIQA02002758.1, read as the reverse complement.
TTGTACCTTCCGCAAGGCCTTGTACAATCATCCACTCTTCTGCACTGCCGTCTCTAAAGTTTTTGCCCTTCCGGCCCTGCCACTCTTTCCTGCACACTCTTATTAAAGCTTCTACCTGCTCTTTTGAATACACGTTAGGATTAAACTTAAAATCCCCTTGACTTATCTTTTCGAGCTTTGGTTTCTTTACGTCTCCTGTTACCTTGGACAGCCAACCTTGCAGTACATTTTGCCCTTTCACTGCTACCTCCACTTGGCACGTGCCTATCAGTTTCGATAGTGTTGTCTCCAGGGGTTGGTTGGATTTCCGTGCTATGAAACACGCATCCACTGCCTTCTGCTTCCACACGAGCCAGTTCAGCTGGTGTGTCACTACAAGTAGCTCGAATAAATCGATTAGTCGTTCTTGTTCTGCCTTCGATAGTATTGGCCACTTATCTGATTTCTTTCCACTTCCTCCTTCTCTCTTCTTCGGGTGTTTATATACCGCTTTGAACAACTCCTG
>MIQA02002756.1:0-14545 GCA_001887855.2 Sclerospora graminicola | reverse complement strand
ACACAACGCAGCGACTCCCGGTCAGGGGACTTCCGGTGGGTTACTTTAACCTTCCCCGGGCAAACCAGTAGCAACAAGAGGGGACCTTGTTAGCCCTCTGCTGTAAACCAATCAAAGCGACTTGTGTCTAAGAAAGCGAAACGTATACTTTTTATCCCTATATCCAATACTCTCTTTTTTGTGTAACCTACCCCAAAAAGCCCGGCTAAACAGTTATGCGTCTTACCTTAAATAGCCCAGTTAGCTTAACCCGGATTTATTTTGTGTGTCGTACACAAACCCAGCCGGATCGGTCGGATGCTCCTTGGTTTACTGTATACCAAACCCAGCCAGATCGGCCGGATGCTCTTTGGTGTACTGTACACCAAACCAAGCCGGATCGGCCGGACGTTCCTTGGTGTTCTTTACACCAAACCCAGCCGGCTTGCCTGGAAACTCCTTCGTGTACCGCACATCAAATATCCGGCTCGACTCGGATAGCCATCCATACAAGCTCACTTAACCGCTGGCGTTAACCCCTCCTTAGCAGCTCCGCGTCCAACTCTGGCGCCTCCTCCGTCCTCTGCAAAACTCAACCTTTTTCGGGACCCTTTGCACATACACCTTCCAAACAATCCGCCCTTCGGTCATCCACCATCTGATGTCATCCGGCCCGCCTGATCCGGACGGAAATCCCCGGCTAGCCCAATTACAAATCCCTTGATCACACCCATTTGGCTCGATTCCGTGCCTGGCACCATCCTGCCACTAGTGAATACACCCGGAATCACGCCCCATGGTGGCCGGTCCGGGCTGAACGTATACACCAATCAGGTGGATACGTTCACCTCTAATTAGTCCGATAATTTCCAAGTCACTTCACCACACTCACAACGTTTTTTTATCCGATATTTCATGTCTCCAAGATGAAACTGGTAAGACATTTCCCAGATCGCCGAGTACTTGCCTAGTATCAGGTAACAACAGGTTCGATTTTGAAGAAGCCCTGTTGCCCGAGGACAGTTGATACAAACCGCTAGACCCAGACGAATACGATTTTGAATAATCCGGACGGGGGACCAGATTTGGCCGGACTCACAGGATATTTTTGATATAGTAAAAAAATACGAAGAACCGTCGTGGGTGGATGAGCTGGATCTAAAATGTGGGGCGTTGAGAAAGGAGTTCGACCGCCAGCGAGCGAGAGGGAATTGATTTGAAGTCATGAAGGAAGAGGGACTGACCCGTTAAAATAGGCCACCCTGTTGTCGTTCAGCAGGATAAGCTAGACTAGACGATATTAATCAATCAATCCAATGATGGACAGGAATTAATCTGAACGGAAATTGGTCAATCCGATGCTGACAAAGATCTTACGGGGTCAGCATATGTGAAGAAGTGGTGAAGATGGATAAGGGATTGGGTAATGGGGAGAAGTGTGAACTAGAGAGAAGGTTGCTCCGATATGGATGATGGAACGAATAACCAATTAGCAGAGGAAACAACAATAAATGGATGGGTGGAATGGAGCAAACTAAATATGCCAGTCCTGAGGTCAGGATGCAGGTCATCATTGGCCAGTATAACGAAGCTTGTTCCTGAGTCGAGCCACACGAAGGCCGGGATGGCGGTCGGTGTCTTGTCGATATTGGTTACGCCTCGGATCCTGCCTGTCGATGTCATCAAGTGAAGCCTGGAGGGTGGCAGCGCGACTGGGGTCACCTAGTCCTGGATACCAGGTTCCGTCCTCAGCTGGCTCACCACTCTTCTCTACCTTACTGTTAGCCATATGCAACACCATTGGACAAATGAATATGTCCAGGTCACAGTGGCCAGCTTTGATTCCATCGGCGACGAGGGTACATAGGCTGGTCCTGGTTTCAGCCGCTCGGTTGCGGCGCTGTTTACGTTGGAAGCATCCCAGATCCTGAGCCGTGTGGTTACCCCAGCTTCGACAGTCTTCAAGTCTGAGGCGGACGCACTCCGTCCGGATGATTCGATACCGGCACCGGAGTCAGCAGAAAAAAGCAAGGATGGGTTGGCGGGGGATTCGGAATCGAAACCACGGCGGCAGGCTAGGTCGAGACGATGCCGGATGGAGCGTTGGATAGGCGCGGATCCCTGCATCAGACGTGACACCTTGGCATTCGCTTTGGCAGCCGGTCCCGGGAAGCCCGGATCGCAGACAGGCAGTCCGCTCGCCGTCTCAGGAAGATGGAGACTACTTTCCTGGGTCTATTCACGTCCGATTGGGTCTTGGCATGTGCCTTCCGATATTCTTGTTTGGAATTCGAGTTCAGACAGAGGTCGACTGCTCGAGATGTTTCTTGCGATTCTCTAGCTTCCGCGAGATGTAGATCGTGAATCTCTCTTGCTATTCCAAGCTTACTTGTGATTCCTCCTATCGCTAAGAGAGGCGGATATACCGCTTGTAGTGCTTAATTCCTTTTCGGAAAGCATGGGAAGACTCGATCATCCAGATGTGGAGGTACAAGATGCGGTTTCCTGCGGGGACATGTAGGGTGAGCAGCTGAGGAAGCAAAGCAGGTCATGCGTGGCTGCACTTAAGTTGGAACTTCAAGGTGGATACTGCTTTCTGATGTAGGATGTGCAGAGAGAGCCGATGGATTTGGAGAGTTACTGGTACCGGTCCATCTCCCAAACAAGGTCAGCAACCTCGTTCTCCAATTGATCAATGCGGCCCTGGGAATCTAGCGTAGCGAGCATCTCCCGGAGTCTGGCCTCATCCGCTCGCTGGCCCGCCAGTCTCGCAGCTAACGAGAGCTCGGTTTTCGCATTCTCCAGATTGCATTCCTCGGTAGTCAAAGCAGTGATCTGACCTTTCAGGTTAGCTATCTCTGGCTGCCCTGGACGGCGTCTGAGACCTGAGAATCGCGCACGTAGGCAGCCTACAGGGGGCCTAGTTGGTCTCTATTAATGGGCCGGCAACGCGTCCGTGTCTCGTTCGTCGGGACAGGACATGTGAGCGTTGAACGGTGCAAGATAAATGCGTAGTGAGATCGGGCCTCAGCCGTTGTGCGGCTTCGACAAGACTCAGGGACGGCTCTAGTGAAATGGTTCCGGAATTAACGGACTAATGAGGAATAAATCTACTGACCGGATTGGTAGAAATACTAGTCCAAGCTAGCTTCCCAGGTCGGCTACCAACAGGTATCGGATGTTGGCAGCATGAGGTGTTCAAGAAAACTCGCAAGCACCGAACCAGCGAGGGAACAAAAAAAAGACTGGACGAGGTGATCCGGATGCCCTGAGCCAGGCCAACCAGAAGTTTACCAGCTGGATCAAGTGGGGTTGGAAGGCCGTTGATGGCGGTCATAGGTGGTAAAGGGGGAGATTGGTCAAGAGATGGGTAGATAAGAGGTTCGAGGGAAAGACATGTCCCTATAGTAGCCGGATGGAACATGGGTGAGCGGCCATGTAGAAGGAGTCGGAGTGGGTGGCTTGGTACCGTCCAAGTCGAGGTGGATGACCATCCACGCTGGTCACGCTATTGAATCTACAGTACAACGTCCACGTCGACAGCTGTTCAGATAAGGTACATAACCATCTGGTTAGGTCATTTTGTGTGGGTAACACCAAAGGTTTATAGTGGATCTAGAAATAAAACCAGTATACGTTTCACTTTTTAAGACACAAGTCGTCATTGGTTCATAGCAGAGGGTTAACAAGGTCCTCTCTAGTTGTTATTGGTTTGCCCGGGGAAGGTTGAAAGGAGCCCACCGGAAGTCCCCTTGTGAAACTTATACTCACTAAAGTCGCCCGTGTTTGGAACACGGTTTAGATCTATTACAGAGTGTGGTGAAATTTTGGCTTACTGTAAAAGATTGTGGAATATTGTTTGAATTTCCTGATTACGCATAAGATTGGAGTAACCCCTTTATTGTTTTTGGTTTGGCTGGCCGATTGAGTAATCTCGGTCCAGCATTTGGGGTATACAAAAACAAAGTATAATGCCAGTCAGCTCCTCGGTGAAGATTTCCGTCCACGCGCAACCCTAGTCCTAACCCCCGTCCACCTTTTTAGCCGGCTTTTAACTTCGCCCAAGAGTCCACCAGGAGATCATAACCGCCAGTGCTGACGGGTACATAAGGTGAGCTTTACACAAGATAGATCATCCCAGTCGTCGCAGCCAAGGTGATGGAAGTGACCGGTTCAGCCAGATTGATGCTGGTTTAGACCAAGATCTGGATGGACGGAGTACCCCCCCCCCCCGACAGTCAGTCATCTGGTCCCCGTGGGTATTCGCAAGTCAGAAGGAATTTCTGAGAGCGACTACACCACAGGATCCTAGTGAGGAAAACTTGTATGGCGGATGTTGAAGCTGCGTTTGTGCGTCTCGTCAATGTGAAAAAGATTCCCCCTGGTAAAATTAGATTGTAAGTGACGTTGCACCATGACTTCCCGTTTGAATACTTGACTGATTGATTACTTTCTTCCTAAGATACAGATACGGCAGGTTACTCGGATCCGGGTAAACAACATACCTTGCAGCAAAACAGTCCAAATTAGGACAGTTCGTGATTCTTCACAGTCCCGTGCTGTCCATGTTTCGTGTGGTGTTTAGCTTTGGTTGCACATTGCCTGGCAATTTATTCTGCAACATCGATATCATTAATCAGGTGCAATCGCCGGTTACGATTATTGACGGAACTCAAGACAAAGTCGTGCCCTTTTGGCACGGAGAGGGACTATTTGAAATGTGTTCTCAGGAATGGAGGTACAAACCGCTGTGGGTCACCAACACGGGTCACAAAAATATCTAAGCCTCTCTTAGATGTGTACGTTGAAATGCCTATCACGTTTTTGTTCTAAGTTCCTCACCTACCATTTACCGTTAGCACGTCCAGCAATGATTTTTACCAGCCTTTAATTAAGTTTGTCCAGGTATGCAAGAGACAGCCAATTTGAGCTGCTGATGCTGCGAAGATGAAGCCACTTCAGACTGGTCATCTTTGACATAAAGTTTTTAATCATTAAAGTAGATAGAGATTTATTAGCGATGACACAATATTTCCTTGTTCCAGCAAAAGTTACTATATTAAACCTAATATTGCAGAAGAAGTGACTAATCAAGAGTAAGAAGAGTGTTGACGAGCTATATCAAAGCATTGTGATCACCTGAAAGTGATCTTCTTGTTAGACAAGACTGACTTCGACCTTCTTAATACTCGAAGAGTTTTATCCCCGCGAGCGATAGCGCACCTACTATGGACGCAGAGCCATTTGAGAATTTGGGCCTACCCTTCTACACAACGTGAGGTATCTCACCAGTAAATTTCCGCTTCGTAGACGCCTTTCTTTAGGCTAGGCGGTGCCTACATCTGCACGTCGTGTTGGCCTTGTAGTTACTTCTTGTACTTCTCAGTCTGTTGCTTCATTGCTAATTTTTTAACCTTGAATGCCCTCGTATTGGCAGCAATGCTTTTACACAGCTCATTTACCTTCTCGCACCGCATCCGAAGATCAAATTCTAGCTGACTAGTCACGTGGACGTACTCCTGATCCTTCAGTATTGCAACCAGTTGATAGTGAAGCGATCCATCCGTTACCTATCGATTTAAACACTGCTCGGTAGCGTAACGCAGAGAGCTTAGTGCAACCGAGCTAATATGAAGCTCGCCCATTCTCAAAGTAAGGTCAAGAAGCGTACGGGATATACGCAAAAAGTCTTCGGGTGCAAAAACGTACCATTTCGGGCTGCGACTAAAATTCAGCAGTTCTGCATGATCGCTATCCTCTCTGTTCCGCACTATATGGAGATCATCAACCTTATTCCTATGCAAATCTTCGTTCTCGTCAAGAGCTTGATGTCTCTTTAAGTACTCGGGTTCGCACGAGTCATCGTAGTCTGAGTAAGTGTCCTGACCAGGTTCGCTTTCATAGTTTTCATTTTCGTCTTCCGTTTCCTGCAACAACTCGTGAGCGTCTGTGCGTCATGCAGCGATGTAAAACAATTCCCTTCATCTGTTGTCCACGACTGAAAGACCCCCCCCGTTCATTTCCTGATCTTCATCTCCCTCTGTGCCACTATTACTAGATAAAAACCACTCGCTGGGCTCGCTAACGTCGTCATCTTCTATCTCACCCAGCTCTTCCTTCCACGACATGTAATTGGACACAAAGTTCGTCTTCTTATAGTAGCGAGCACCAAGCTCTGTCGTCCTCCATCTGCGTAAGCGCCACAGCGGTGTGATCATTTAACGATCACGGGAGCTTGACATGACTAGCGTGTTTGCTCAGATGCTGTCGATTGTGAATGTTGAGGTCGGAGTCTGGAAATGGCCCGCCCATTCCAACTTTTGGCGGAATTGCTGTGGAGACAGCACCATTACTGATTTCGTCAATAACAGTACACAATCGTAAATACACTGTTGGTTTGCATACAATCTCCATTAAAAAAACACGTTGTCTGCACCAAAGTTACGTTAACTATGTCTATTGTGAGAGTCAATCGCGCAACATTAACCCAACAAAAACCACGCAAGTACTTTAAGGGGCGTTCTTCCAAAATATCCCGGGACGGGACCCCGGGACTGTATTTATAGTATGTAATGTTTATCACATAACACTGGGAGGCACGCATCATACGCTGGTTTATGGCAGCCAGGAAAATGTGATGTCTATTTTGCTCACATAATTATTGTGACTAATGTGAGGAAGTGGGCTGATAGATTTTGCCAATATCAATAAGGCTTAAAGTATACGCACTGATATGAGTAGTATGAAACTTATTTATGATAACATCCAATGTGAAGACACTCGTGCTATTAAGAGCGCAAAAAGCTGGATGTGGGTCAGGCTTGCATTCAGCGTGAATGCAGTGATGACATGTTGAGCACATCTGTCAGAGTGGACTACCTCAGCTTAAGCTTGCCGTCTTTTTGCAGAGAGAAACTGATCAATCTGACTCAACTTGACGTTTTACATGAGAGCGATATGGGCGCATGTGGCGGAGCAAAAAAGCATCTGTGAAACCGTCGACAACATTTTACATTTACTGTCAACTCCTCCTTCTGTTTTCGGCATCGTGTGTAGTCCTAACATTTGTCGGGAGTTAGCAAGCAAAAAAATAAATTGCACGTATATCTGGTGCCTCGTCACGTTTTAAGTTTCAGCTACAACAACAGCACTAGTATCAAGCACATGGCGAAATCACATGTCGCTGCGAACCTGCGTCAGATATATTTACCACAAATCTTCCCGGTGATAGGTCGCCAACTTTGCCCACGGTAATTGTAGGTTTGGCTAAAAATAGAGTTTCTCTCTTGTAGATTAAGCCGTCCCAGTCCCAACGTCTCAAAATACTGGTGGGACCAAGGACCGATGCCGTCCCGATGCAACCTAACCCCAGTTTGCTTAGCCAATTGTTGTCGTTCATTTGGACCCAAGACCCCGGGATTTTTTGTAAGAACACCCCAAAAAGAGGTGGTCGGGGCTTAGGGTATATGGGTTAGGGTCTATGTGATGTCAGATAATTGGAAACAAATGAAATATTTGACTTGTTTTAACAAATCATCATTCTTGTTTAATTTGGGTGGTTTTAAGTCCCAAGGCAGGATCGGCACGGAATCCACAATAAGGTAGAATATCCGACATCACGTGAAATTTGTATATTGTATTTTAGCAAATCAGTGAGCGATACACACTTTTTACACCAAAAATGAGTATATCCAGCCCTTTAGCGGTCCTATTTGACCAATCAAATTGCAGTAGTTGGTTCCGACAGGCCTTTGTTGGAACCAAAGGGCAAATATGTAGTCCGCCATACAAATTCTAAGAGAGTTATGGATTACTTCTCTCTTATACTTTTGATTTGAGCAAAATGAATTTAATAATATGAAATATTTCAAAAGGTGATTCAAATCCAATAATTTCGTCGAAGGGCGATGGTTTAAGCCTAGATGAGATCGCCTGGTTTAAGTTTTCAAAGATTACCTTTATTTGTTTAGTCTATTCTTATTGCAGTTTTTTTCGACAGCTTTTCCCCATACTGGGGGCGACCCTTTGGCACCTTTGCGCTACCGGGTTTGCGTTACCCACATCGATGTCGCATACCGCTCCATGGGCGGCCGGAGGTAGTGCATTACCTGGGCCGATCAGCAGACGTCTCCTTTTCCATATCATGTCTTTTAGCCTGCTGATCTCTTCTGTAGTGTTCAAGTCTGGGTCTCCAACCTGTATATCGTACAAAGTAAAGTGACTGCTGGCGGGCAGGGATGGTTTTAAATGGTTTTAAATTTCGTACATGTTGCTTACACATTTACACGGGAATTTATAGTAAAATACGACTAAGTGTGTTTTCTGCGCTTTGCGTGTTGCGCTTCCAAGTAGGTTATAAATTGAAGTGGCGGTGTGGAGGGACCTAAAAAGGCAAGCGTTATTTGCCTTCACAAAAATAACTTATGGACAGTTGATAACACTCACGAAAGCGGGAATTTTTTTAAAAGTTACTTATTTTGATAATAAGTTAATGGTGTCTTGGGCTTCATCAACTAATTAGATGAACAGTTCCAACATCAAATTCATATAGCACCCATTCTTTTGCATCATTATCTTTTTGATAAAAGTATGCATCTCACTACGCTTTCGCCTATACATTACATCCCGAAATTTGGGGTAAAATAAAAAATTCAAATATAAACTACACGTAGACGTAAAACTTACTGAAAATGACGACGTCCCAGAAATCGCATAAAAACGTTTAGGCCACTAACGGCTTTCCTTGATCACGGTGCGCATTTAGCATAAGTCTCTACCCATGAGTTGCGGTTTAAGATACCGAAGTGGCTACCGCCATATATGGAAAAGACAAAAACTGTACAATCCCATCAAAATGTCTAAAATGCCTGAGGTTTACTTGCTGTGTGCAAAGCACGCAGATGTAAGTCCAGGACCAAACATTGTCCATAGTGTTAGCGGTAGGGTTTTGTTAACAGTGAGTAGTAAGGGTTAGTGGTTTAGGGTAAGGTTGTAATTGGAGTTGCGTGGCAAGTAAACCTCAGGCATTTTTATGGGTTTGTACAGTTATCCTTTACATATCGTCCTTTCCATATACTGGCTGTAGCCTCAGCCTTAAGATACTTGATCAATTCAAATTGTAACCCAATTGAACAGCTGGTTACCGGTAGTGATAAAAGCACAATAAAGACTTAGTCGTATTTTAAATTCCCGTGTAAAAATGTTTAAAACAGCATGTAAAAGCATCTGAGTCATCTTTTGATGAAGGTTTGGATTTGAGTCACATTTTGGAATATTACCTTAATAATACCTATTTCTTTTCTGAAGTATATTTCATAGCGCCGCGCTTCTAAGTTTTTTTTTCAAATCACATCTCTCCTACGTTCTCAAACATTGTCCATGACGTGCAATTGAGCATTTTTAGCCTTATTACGCTCAAACAAGCGACAATGACATGGAAATGATACCTCTATCGCTAAAGAATACGCTGAGCTTTCACCATTTTCAAACGCTTTCCAAGAAAACATTCGTCAATCCACCGGCGCCATTGAGGTTGTACATAATAGAAACGAAGGAAGATGGAGTGTGGACTTTGATTTTTTGTTCTGGTTTCACCTGGTAAGGATGCAGTGGATGAAGTCTGTACTGGAGCGACTACGCAGTCGGAGTAAAAGGATTTGGGTAGTGTTTTAAGAACAGCGAGTGGAGCTTTAACGTCAAAAGATGGAAATTGTTTCATTTGCAGCATAGCAAGGAAAAGAACAGCAGGAGTTTTCTTGTGGTAGGTGAAATCGCTCACAATATCCCCAGCTTCAGTTAGTATCGTGCTATAACTTTGAGTTGAGATTAGCAAGTCGTCACGCCGTTTGGTGGTACAGAGTGTAACAGGGCAACTGTTACGCGGCTTATACTGTAAGATTGCAGTAAGGAAGCGTGCAATTTGTGTAGGACCAAATGTAAATTTGGTCTTCCTTAGTTTACCTTAGATAAACTTAGATAGGAACTAATTAGTGTATTAATTAATCTATCACTTAAGTATATATATTAATATATATACCTAAGGCTACTTGAGTACTAGAAGGTAAGTTTAAGAGTGAATATATTTATGAATGGTTAAGAGCTAACTAGTATAATTAGACCTAGACTAATCATAGTAACATGTAGTATAAAACTGATCTAATGATATCTTTATCATTAGATTACTTGTTAGATTCGATAATATCAGAATCTGTTCTCAGGATGGATTATGACAACTTATAATCCAATATTCGCATTTCAGGTATTACGTCTGAAATTGAACTGTGATATTTCTACTCAAATATCACTTATGTAATGGCACCCCATTGCAATCTTCATCTCGGGGATTGTACTAGCAGGAGCAAGAGCTGGTTGGGCGGTTAAGCACAAGTTTCCGAGGATTTCCAGCTTCCGTGGCATCATTAACAGGCACAGGATTGGAAGTGCGTCACTTTTAGAGAATGGAAGTGGGCGGACCAGATAAGGAGGCATCGTCAGCGTTGTGGGTAATACTTGCTGGTAGTGGGCAATCAAGCCATTGAGGTCGCGAATGTCCGCGTGCAATTGCGTTTTCAGTGGGCTTCGACGATATTTAAAGCTCCGTAGCCGCTTTTGTTCCTCGGTTAGTAAACTTTTCTTTTTCTTTAACCGTTGAGTTTCAAGTGCCATCTTTTCTCGAAGCTCCTCGGCCTCTTGTTTCTTTGTATCAATCTCTCGCCACTTTTGTTGTACATTGTCTTCCCAGTTCTCCTGTTTACGGTTGTAGATGACAATCATCTCGGTGTTCTCCATGCCATATCGCCGTGCAAACTCAAACGTTGCGGCTTGGTTTGTTTGTGAAAAAGTGGTAACCCTTGCGTAAATTTATTCCATGTGCGAATGTATTGTGCAACGTTCTGAAGCGCTGAAATGGCAACGTTATCGCTTAAAACCGCCACTTGGAAGGTCTTTCCATTCGAGTGCGATCTTCTATTGACCACATAAAGGCATTTCCTGGACACAGGTTTGATGAACAAGACAGAAGGCAATCCATATGACCAACATTGCATGACTGCGTTGCTCTACGTCCAAGATAGACGTCGTTTGAGAACGTTTTCGCCACGCTGTGATAACTTGTTGATACTGTGTCACAAGGGTTTGTATCTCTTCTTCATAATGCGTCAATTCGACATTATGGTCATTCAAGTGCAAAGCCCTTTCAAACATGTCGATTTCAACTGTTCGTAAGCTCAAAAATGAGCTTATACGATGCTGGTGTCTTGTTAGTTTCATTCCATTCAAGCAGGTCCGTTAAAGAGCATGATTTAGCATCAATAAAGCTGCATCCATCGACGTTTTCGACCGCTCGTCGATGACGTTGCTCTGGACTCTCGCAAGTCTTGCAGTCCTTCCGTTTAATTAGCAATGTCGTATGAATATCAAGCCCATTATGTTCTGGAGTGGGGTAACACGTTTCGGCCGACGTATCTGCAGTTGATTTATCGTTTCAGCAGCTTCTGCAGCGTTTTTATAACGAGATTCGTACCGTGTTACGCTAAATACTGGTGATCGCGAGCTACCCATGTCCCTTTCAACAGATGCCTAATGGGAGAAACACTACAAAACAAACGTTCTCTGACTAGTAACAACATCACTGCTCATAATAATGCCACACCAGCTTCTCCAAGTGATGGTGGAGACTCCATTAAGTTGAATACCAATGCGATAAGGAAAAAAATGATCCAGCAACAGACTCATCCAGATATTATTATAACCGATGTCATGTCGGACAAACGCTTGGTTATGACTGTGAGCACGAGACGCCAAGACGTTGTTTTCATCCTGAAGCTCAGCAAGCTTCACATGTATCTCGTCGTGGACACATGTCGCTTCAAGGCGAGCTAGAACCAGCAGTTCCAGCTCGTCTCGTAGCGAACCATTCTCGTACACGATGCGCTTTTCTTCGTCCCGTGCTTCTTGCTCAGCGTGACGCGTAAACTCCTGCACATCTTTACAGTAAAATATGTGTTTTATCTTAATATCAAGTTTTGCAGTGTATTATTTTCGGTATATCATGGTGCAAATCATTGAAGCAAGGTGCAAATGATTGAGGGTTTGGTGCAAATGACTGAAAAAAGGTGTACATGTACCAATCAATTTGTCGCGACAGGACGTTTTCCTGGCCTTACGTTGCAAGACGTGGATTAAGGAAAGTATAGTGACACGACGTTCGATGAACGCTCTACCAGCGCTTATCTATTCCGCTATTTCTTGTTAGAAGCTGCGGTGCTTCAAGTTATGGAGGCCCAAATAGAGGACGACCCGTCTCGCTTCTTTGGGATCAAGTGGATGGGATTCACTTCCCCTAGTCGACCGGCGAGATATTTCTCACCCTGAGATCACGCGTACTATGGATATGCGATGACTGTGGTAACAAAAGAGGGAGACAAATTGCTCGTCAAGGTGATGCAGTCCGTCGGCGATGATGTCCTACCTCCATTGCCTCAAATATAGGTCACGATGGACAAAGTGACGGTGTCGACCCATCAAAGCTGCGTTTTGTTCGTGGATATATGACAATGAGATGATATTTACGAAGAGGCGTCAAAGGTCGTCAAAGTGTTAGGCGAAGTTTTTTTCATCTACGGGGACGCGCTTCTTCGTGGCTCGGTAGTGCATTTCTTTCGAGCTTGGCACGACGGCGCCATGTCAACTGGTGCTTTTCCCGTTACTTTTACAGTATACCATATGCTACTGTGGGGATGATTTGCGATGTATCGCAATGTCGCAACGTGTGACACATTCTAAATTATTTAATACATGTTTCCAATAGGGGTGGGTTAGATTTTGGTCACACGGTCTGTGTGATTTTCACATCTCTTGTGTGTTAGTCACATCGGTGGTGGAGCCGATTTCCAAAACCATGACGGAAGTCTTGGGTGGGATCCGGATACCCACTGGCCCGGACGACCAACTATCGGAGGGGGTACGCCGTTGATCCTGATCGCCATCAGAATCAGAGGAATCACCATTATGGTGACTGATCTGATCTTCCCGGTCATCCGACCGGTCGTCATGTGCGAAAGGATCCGTATTCAACTTCATCTCTTCTTGTGTACCCGTTGATCGGGGGTAGTTACACTCACTCAGGTGGACTCAGTGACGAAAACGATGATCTTGATCAGGTCGGAGGGGATGACCTTCTCGAGACGGGGGTGTCCTCGGGTGGAAATCTTCACCGGAGAACGGGTTGGGGTCGATACTTAATCAGTATCTAGGCACTGATCGGGAAAGTTCGTCCGATCAGGCCAGCCAATGAGAGAGAGAGATAATAAGAAACCAAGAAAACGCGATCAAACCACGATCTTCCACAGTAATCCACAAGCGTTATCTCCACAAAACCTTTTCCAATATTAATAACGTGTTCTAAACACGTGCGCGTGGGCGGTGAGGCTTGATCACCTAAACAAACCCGTCGGGGGTCTTCCGGTAAGCCAAAATGCGTCTAAGCGCGTCTTAACCGGGGATTAGTTGAGCAAGAGGGGACTAGTTAACCCTGTGCTCCCAATGACCGCAACACGTGGCGGAGCGACTCTTTGCTTAGGGGGGAAATCAAAACCTGTTATTATATATGCAATGTCCTATACCTAGTGTACCATACACCAACTCATGTGCCTGATTTATACTTCGACCCTGTTCACTTCGTCGCACGGTTGCATAGTACCACCTTACCCATCTTTGTTGCACCTTCAAACTGATCCGTACCACTTCTGCCCTGATCACGGTCAAACTCTATGGCGATCTTCAACCATCCCGATCTCTCGATAAACAGCCTGGAAAACACTCGAGATCTGCCCTTCGGACACTGTTCACTTCATATCCAGTCCGGCTTAACTGAAAACTCCATCTACCTTCACATCTGGACGCCGGTTTGGGGCCGATCAGCCCCGATCATGATCAGCACAGCGATCGGCCGAGTGATCGGCAGTGATCAGGGCGATCAGCCCCAGATCACTTCGAAACACCTCTGGGTTACCATCACAACGACTTTGCTTGCTCACTCGACCATATTCTCGACCTTCATCCCCTGTCGGGGTACCAAGATCGCACCGACTCAGCAGATCGGGCCTGATTGGGCCTTCTTACATCATTCCTGGACAGATCCATCGGCCATCATCGCTTGCCTTAACTTGGTATTATTCGCACGGCTCGCCACTCCACATACCCCGTTCTATTCTATACCTGATCTTCGTATTCTGGGGCAGAATTAGGTGGCTCGGCCGATTGGGCCGGAACCTCGTATCACATCCAACTGCAGCATCTGCACAGTTCATAGCTCGACCCGATAACTGTTTCTGATATGTGACTTCGCCATTGCTGCTGTATCTCCAATTTGTCACAGCCGATCTCGTCATATACGTCCACGTGAACTCCACTTAATACGCGTTATCCCGATCGCGATTGTGATCTTCGCCGTTCCATTAGTATCCGGGACCGGGCGTAGTAACGGTACTTGGCTTATCCCTTCACATTACGAAAGCCCGTTGTCTACCACCTTTTCGTCGTATACGCGATCAGCCTGTCCCACCCA
>MIQA02002754.1:0-12548 GCA_001887855.2 Sclerospora graminicola | reverse complement strand
GAATAAGCACTCTAAACTTACTTGAAGTCGGATCCCCTCCTCTCTTGTATCACTATTTGCCTTCTCCAACTCGGCTACCGTTGCTATCTGCGCCCGTCCTTGCTCCCAAATGAACTGTAAATGTTCGTGCTCATCCTTGCAAATTCCTTGATACACAACTTGATTTCGTAGTTGCCATAGCCATGGCATGAAAATTCCACATAGACCCTTCCAGATTCTATCGAAAGACTCCAGAAAGACATCATCGGTTCTTCCATTTCGGTGCATCATCGCCTGAGTCAATAAAATACCTAATGGGGGTGCTGTCTTGTAGAGTATATGATCTTGGTACTTGTTCACCTCTTGAGCCGTAATTTCCACTCCTAACCATTGCTGTAGGAGCTTCCGCCAGATCGCTTTTGCTCGCCGACAATCCCACATGATATGATATATGATTTGTGCCCATTACACCGAGAGTCCAATAAACACCTTCCTTCGTACTTGTGTCTCGGGACAAATGTGTTTAATTGCATTGTAATCATACGGAACATAACCCAAACCTGATAGTCAGTTAATAAATTATCATGAGACCATACCTGGTTAGGTTTGATGTCTTGGACACTGTGCCACCAGTCATTGTCATTACAATTCCGTTTCCATTTAGCCATGAGTTCCTTCAAACCCGTCCCTACGCCCCTGTGATAAAGCTTACGAAACTGTTTCCGCAAAGATCCTGGTATCTTGTATATCGGGATAGAGTCTGTGATGCCCCATCCAATGTAATGGAACTTCGGGTGAGCACGAAAAACCACTGTTCGATCAGTACTGTCGGCTTCCAATTCTGGACTCATACAATTGTACTCCAGTGTATACCATTCAGTTCTTGTTTTACTTCCACCCATTGAGCTCCATCCTGACTAACACCTTTGAGCCGTCCCGACTCCACGACCTGCCAGTCAAAGTCCTGAAATAGCTTGGGCCCTCTGCACAATGTTATTGGCTGCGCATCTCCAATGAACTCGCCAATCCCCACTCGTGGAGACGCTAACACTATTGCACTCAACCACCTGCTAATTTTAGCCCTGGTGTGGGACTCTGGTCCAAGGCTTACAACCTGCCATGTAAAAGTAGAGGAAGTTAGTCGTTGTATTCCTAATTCGCGTATTGTCACCATCGGGATCCGATCATATTTTCTCGCCGTTAATACCGGGGCCCTGGTTTCTGGAATCCACGGATTGTCTCCCCAGTTGTACGTTCCCCAAAACGGCATCATGTGAGCCGGCAATAACCCATGGAAACTATAAGGTTCTAGGTCAATCTCTATGGTGAACCGCTCCCCTTGCAATAACGTATGAGCCTTCCGAAGCAACTTCTCCTCTTGGATGCCCAGCAATCGTGGCAGATACTGTATCATGTATAATTTCAATGCCGACGCCTGCGCGGGATCCGGTCCTAGCCATTCACACACCTCTCTTGCCACATTGACTCCCCGCTTTTTATGAGTTCCACCCACTGCTTTACATAATGAATAACCTCTAAGTGGCGTGAAACGTACACTGGTGTGGTCGCGGTGGGCTGGCTCCAATAAATCTATCCAGGCACGCTGATAACAATCTGGGGCCGCAATCAACCATTGAGTAGCAGTTTTGAGTATTTGCACTCTTATTGCCACCGGAATCGAATGAGGCCGACCCCTCCTGCTCCTTTCGGTGTAAACAGCAAATATGGCGTTACTTTATGGCGACATGATTCGGTGCTCGTCGAATTGCCCCATATGAAGTTCTTTTGAAGTTGTAGCAATCGGTGTAACCCCGCTTCAGTTGGTTCAAACATCTTCGCCGTAAAAAGTATGGCGGGTAGTGCAATCGCATTGAATAGTTGCACGCGTTCTGTTACTGCAGTGCTGCACTTGGCTGCTGTAGCCAAACGGCGTTGAATGCTTCTGATTCTCAGAGCCCAATTCTTCTCTCTTAAGTCTGTCCAACCGAATTGATACCCCAGGTATCTTACTGATTCTTCTACCGGTAATACCGGTAACGTGTACCATGTTTTTGGTACTTGGGTTGCTTGTAAGAAAAAAAACTGCTTTTTTTTGGCTGAATTTTGAGTCCGGCCAATTGCCCAAAGCGTTTCACCACCTGTAATGCTTGTGGAACCTGTATGCTTTTCGTACAGAAACGTGAATAGTCCACAAAATCTGAAAACCTGTTCACCGCCATGTCAAATTGAATGGACACCCCTTGCATTCAAGCTTGGAGATCGCCAGTCTAGCGGCTCCACGCCAGGAGAAGATTAATTGCTATCGACATCCTTGACGATGCCAGAGCTCACCTTAATGGACGTGAAAACGAATATTGACGTAAAATTCTGCCGTTCTCATCATGTAATCTCTCCATTAATGCAATAAATTGCTCTGAAAATCCAAAAGCCGAAAGTACCAAAAATAAATACTGCCTGTCCACGGTATCATAGGCCTTGCTAAAATCCAGAAATAAAACACCCGCACTGTCATTCAATTCCTGCGTTTGAGAATGTTCATATTTCATCAGGGTTGCCTTCATCATAATAACTGCTTTGTCCATTTTTCTACCGGCTACAAACCCTTGTTGGGTATCCCCAATTAGCTGTCCCAAAAACCTTTGCAATCTCCGCGCTAGAATTTTAGCAAATAACTTATATCCTGTTGTAAGAAGCGAGATCGGTCTATAATCCAGAGCGTCGTTCGAATCTCCTTTTTTTGTAAAGGTATGACCACCGCTTTCAGGAAATACTTTGGTGGGGATGCTCCACGTAAGATATCATTAAATATTACCAATAACGGATCCATCATTAGGGACGCGAAATCCTTGAAAAAATCATTTCCCACCCCATCTATTCCAGCCGCCTTTCGTCGTTCCAAACTTTTAATCGCCAAATTAATTTCATCTTCTTGAATTTCTCTCATCAGATCCAGGTTTTGTTGCTTCGTGACTTTCCTTTTCTCTGGGATAGTCATGAATTGCATAAGACTGTCTTTTAGCGAGCTTACCGGTTCCTCCCGGTGACTGCAGCCTAATATTGATCGCCAAGTCAGGGCAAATTTGTCCGGGATGGAGTCATCTCTCATAAAGTGCTGTCCGGTTCCTCTGGAAATGTCCGACACCGTCTGATCTCGCTCCCAAACAACTGTCCTCTTGAAAAGCCATCGCACGTCATCCAGTGATCTGTGTAGACGTTTTCCCTTTCGAAATCTTCGTTCTTGTCTCATCGCGTTTGAGATTCCGGCAATTAATTCTTTTCTGGACTTGGCATTATCATAGACCAGCTTTTTCAATTGATGAACTCTTCTCTTCCTCCTCTTCGCTATTCGCCTCTTCGTCAAGAAAAAAAGATCAAGGATATTAGATACACATGTATCCCAATCCGACGCTGCTCTGACCCGATTCACATACTTCGTCAGAGGGGATTCGACCACCGGCTTACCAATTAAATCTTTTGAACCCTTAAATGGGTATATCGATACGCGATGTGTTCCATTTTTCTGAGGGGGTACTGGATCTTTCAAAAATAACGTCACTTGATTGTGATCAGAATATACCTGGGGAAGCGAAACATCCACCCAGGAGACCCACGACATCCAATACTCCGAGACATAGAATCTGTCAATTCGACTGGCTTGACCGCCTCTCCAATATGTGAAGTGGTTCATTGGATCCACGTGTATATCATCTAGGGCCGATCCCATGAGCATCCATACATCTTCTAGCTGCGGTCTTGAACAAATCGTTGTAAACTCAAACTTTCAGGACGTAGTGACCTTGTTCCTCCCATACGATCAATCACCGGCATATCTACACAATTAAAATCCCCTCCAAAAAATAAATTTCAATGGATTTTTTGGGATAAAATCACAGAGGCCCGAATAAAATTGTTCTTGTAGTTTGGCATCTCCGGATGGTCCGTACACATTAGCTATTATTGATCCTTTCCATTCAATCGCTATGAAACGGTTTGACCATTTGTGTTGCATCCATGGTCGTACATCCTCTGCAATATCTGGTCTAACTAAAATACCAACTCCACCTTGTTTTAGTGGAAACCTGCTCCAATACGAAAATTCAGTAAGAGTCGTCGTTAGCATTGATTTGCCCCATAATTGTGACCACATCGTGACTGCAAATTCATATTCCTGTTGTGTCGATACATGTGTCTCCTGTATCAGCGTAAAGTAAGCTTGGGAATCCTTCGCTCCCGACCTCCATGCCACCATCCAGTCTCGAATGGACTCCTTCTTGAAACCCCTGACATTTTGCGTTATGATGTGAGGAGTTTGTTGTCGCTTTCGGTCCATCTCTTCCTTAACTTCCGATCTATATTCTAAGTCTTGCATGGTCTTGAACTTGACATATATATCGGATTGATCCAGTTGAAAATACCCATGATTTGGAAGATTTCCTGTTGAGGAGCCCTTAGTACTGGGCACCCTGCTGGGAATCTTCAGAGACCCTAATTTTCTCATCCGTGCGCTTGACTCTTGGAGGTACATCCGATTGTATGTAAAGGGTAATGTCCTTCCACGCATTTTGTTTACCACTTTTTACTGCTCGCACTTTGCCCGTGCTTCTCTTGAAATGTCTTTGTAACATTGTCACAATTGAGTCCACTGGGTGATGATCTACACTCACCAAAGCTGCTAGCGTCTCGGCAAACAGGTGAGCGCAGAGCAAGTTTCTGGCAACTTTTAACATCTGCTTTGGTGCCAGTAATTTAACCAATAAGTTTCCACCATATTTGGCCTTCCGCAAGCGTGTCCACTCCTGGGAACTTGTCATGATTGCAGCCCTGGCTGCTGGAGTTGCAACTTGGTTGTACAGGCTTTCCCATATTTCGAACCATCGAGCCGGAATCTCATTCATACCATGCAGTTTTCCTAGAGATACCATTTGCATCCAGCACTGTTCGCGCCATAATTTCGTCAATTCTACCAATACAGACTGATCAATGCTCTCCAAAATGTGATATGTCCCGGGAACAGCTTTGAGTAAATGTAAAATTCTATTAGATTCATGTTGTGCTGCTTGCATCCATATTGATTTTCTCGAATTCGCTTTCGGGAAGATTATTCCAGTGTTCTTTTCCCACGCTGGTTGCACTCTATCCCACATCTGCTGACAATCTTCTTGCGTTCTATCATCATTATCTAGCTCTTCTTCACTTTTTTCTCGAAGTCATCTACCAATTCCCGTTGAAGACATTGTTCAGGTTCTTGTTCTGGTTCCCTGTCGTGATGGTCCCGTCTGCAGACTCGTTTATTGCTATAATCGTCTGACTCTTCGATAGAGTCCATCCCTTCTTGGCTAGTCGATACATCCGTTGGAATATATTCTGAACTAGACGCCGATTGTTCCACCAATAGTGGGGGGAATCGTTGAGGGTCAACCAGATTTTATTCACCCACTGCTGTAATACCGGTTCTGCAATACAGTAGCGTTGCATAAAAGCATCCCTGTTCGTTCATCAGTAAAATCTGCTTTCAGGAGCTGCTCTTGTTCTGGAAGTGATAACCTGGTTACTGTTTCGGTCAAGAATTGTAACACTTCGCCCATTCGTGCATCCTTTGTTGCAAGGATTTGAGAAATCTCACATTTGAGATCGTGATGGATGGTTGGGCCATCCAACCTTTCAAAAATATCGTCCATATCACCCTCCCATCCATCGGGTTCCCATGGTGAAAGATTGCCATATTGAGATGGCTGCGACTCTGACTTTTCACCCATTACTTCTTTAACATTAACCGTACACATGATAGTGTCCTTGTCTGAAGTGTATTCCAATACAGGTGGAGTCAAGTGGTGACTTTCCACCTCACTGGTCTCCTTTACCCGTTCCTTACATGCATCCACTTTCACGTCTTCAAAGTCATCATCTTCGCTTGTGACCACTTCCATTATTTCATCTTCAATAGAAGCTTTGGCCCTTCGCCCCCATAATAGTGCTGAGTAATGTTGGTCTCTGAAGTGCAGCACTAGGGGTAGAAGTTTATCGTCTTGTTTTGTTGCAGCGTGACTGCACTGTTCCGACACTTTTTCAATAAAAGCGTCAAGAGTTATTGGGTACTCCCCACTCATAGCGTAACTTCGTGCATTAACTTTTGCGAAATTTCCGGCGTGAATAGTAAAACTCCAGGCGGTCCGTGTTGCCTGCGAGCTAATAACATATATTGTCTTTTGAAGGAGCGTACTGATACTTGCTAAAGTATCGTTGCTCCCCCATGCCGTCATGGGAACCCCATCCGATAGCTTGGAACCGCTCTGAGAAAATTGCTTAAAATATAGCTGGAAAGCTTTCTTTGATTCCGTTACAGAAATTCTAGGGTAGCCCCTTCCTAATCCAAGAAGTGTCTGCTTCCTAATCCCTGGTGGATATTTGATATCAAAATCCATCATTGCTCTTTCCAAGCTTCCTTCCTTTATGTGCGTTGCTAATTGTTCCAATATACGTGATAAAGTTCCACTCAATACTTATGATGTCAACGCCTGGCAGACCGCGTACACCTGGCAATTACCAGTTGCGGGAGTCTGTACTGCCCGTAGTGATAACGCTGCTAAAATTTCTGTCATCGTTTTGGTACTGTTAGGGCTTGGTCGTTTCATCGTCTCCAACCATGTAAAATCCAGACCCCCTTCTATCTGTTGAACTTCCTCAATTAGCAATTGTATTGATTTTTTAACCTTGCCTTTCAACACTAAAGATGCCGTTTTTTCTTTTGTACGATATCTTATGGAGCTTTCTTACTGCTCCGTCCTGACTTCTTCCGGGGAGTTTTTTTAACTTGGTCGGAATGTTGCCTCTCTTTATCCATACTTGGCTTATTTTCGTTCTTGGCTGCTACTTCTGACGAAGGCGTCTTCCTAAAATTCGGACGACTGTCCTGTTTCTTATTGTGAGTTACCATAATCCACGAGGTGTCATCTTTTTCGCTTTTGACTCGAGGTGAGTCCTGAGCTTCTGTCGTTTCATTTCGTGAAACTTCCTGGTCTTCTTCGTTGGAGTTGGATTGTGTAGTCTGCTCACGGTCAAAACTGACATCCATCTGGGCAGTGTCATAGCCTTCTGTGATGTCCGGTTTCCCGTTATCCTGCCTTTTACGATTATTTTCCACTTGTTCCTTCAATTCTTACATGCTACGAAATGTTGCTGCCGGTAGCTTTAATTTCGCGAGTGCTACCGGTGTGACTTGAATACAATTGGATTTAATTAGGTCATCCAATGGGGTCAAACATTTCCGCATTGGATGACCAACTTCTCCACATCTCAAACACTGTTTACGCCCTTTCATAGTTGGGTGTTCCACAACGATCATCATGTTACACCATAAAATCCTTTTGACACCTTCCAATGCCGGTGGGCATGTATCTGCCGCTACAATTAGCTCCCACAGGGTGGATGTTTCGGATAACGGACCACTTTTATCCAAGTCATCTAACTGGAACTCCATACCCAATATTGAATGTAAAAATCCCGTTAATTTCAACAAATCGACCGCCCTTGTTACATTCTTTAAAATGCACGAATAAAATCCTTGTTGTCCAAAACCTTCTCCATTCTCATCAACTTGTTTATCCCATACCGTCTTCCCCTTGGGTCGCCGTTCTTGATGGAGATTTTGTAACACATGGTCGTAGCGGTGAAAGGGAAATTTTACTCCTGCAAAGTTTTTCGCCATTTCCCTTGTGAAAAAATGGAAGTATAGCATATGATTACTACCATTGAAGCTTATGTTCTTCACCTGGGCGACCATTTTCCACAGCTCTGGGCTTCCAGCACCTCGTGTAGTCGCTGCGGTCGCTGTACTCTCTTGTATGCTCCTCGTGCTAAGAAAAGCCTCCTTAATTGGGCTTTCCCCACGCAAATCCATTGTCAGGCAGCCTTCCACCTGTGCTCTGATCGTATGTACAAGGCGTACTTGATCATCCAGTTTCATAATTCTCTTGATAAATTGTGGCAACCGGCGAGCCACGTTATGTGTCCCTCTACCAATCCTTGCACAATCTTCCACTCATCCACCGTACCCGGCCTGATTTGCATTGGGGCAAATTTACCGTATTCCTTTTCGCCAATCGCCCGTAAATGTGAAATTCATTCCGGCGAAAATATCTCTGTTTTGAACAGGAACGTCTTCTGATTGCTTTTGAGCTGTCCATTCTGTTCTTTTGGACCGGCCACTTTGGAAACCCAGCCTTGGAGCGGTTGAGGTTGGTTATCTGCTGTCTTCACCTTCTCCTGTCCAATTAACTTCCACAATAATGTCTCCAACGCTTGATTTGAACGCTGAGCCACTAACGACGTAGTAATCACTTGCTGGCGCCACACCTTCCAATCATGCTTGTTTTTGACGACTAATAGTTCGAACAAGTCTATAAGTCTTTCCAGTTCTTGTGTCTTCAACTTTGGTAGGCGTTGTGCCGCTTCTGACAGCCGCGACATAGGTCCTTTGGCCTTTACAAAAATTGAATTGCACAATTCCTGCATAAGGTCCTTCCATGACTGAACTGTAGGCTTCGTGTTTGGCGTGTTCCAGCGCCATTTTTAACGCCTCCGCCATATTCGTTGCTTCCATGTGAAGGGGCATCGGCTCTTCCACTGTTGCTTGGTCCGGTGAAGAATGTTTGTCCGCAGTGTTCTCACCCTGTGACCTGAATGCGAGCGTCATTTGCTCTCCTGCAGGTGGTGACGAACTCTGCATATTGGTCATCACCTGCGTGCGTGTGCTCATTTTTTGGAGTATATCGGACGGTGCTGCTGACCGTACGCCGACCGATATACTCCCGTCCGTCTGGTTTTTATTTATCTCTGCCAATACCGGCGGACTACCGGTATCCACTTCCATCGCTTCAACCTCTGAATGAACCAATGGTACCGGTATCGTTACCTCATACCTCCCTTCATCCGTCGCTTGCTCCTGAGACGTGTATACCACATCAGAACGTTGTGATTCCTCCACGATCTCATCCACGATTCCTCGGTCTGTGATTGAATCGTGTATATGAAGAAGCGGGTCTTTCGAGCTTTTACTCTGTGTCGGTCCCGGGTCCATTAATGACCCTGGAGTCCTATTCATTTCCGGTATCTTGATAGCCCTAAATCCTTTCTACTTGAAAGGGGCTGTTTATAAGCAAATTTAGAACTGCTGCTATAAGTTATATAAGGGATACGAAATTGACAATGTCCTCTAGATGTGGTGTGGGATTTCTAAGGATCACAATGCGAGATTTATCGATGGGCCCATGTATCAATCTAGAATGCGGTAACACTCCGACTCATGGATTGCGAAAGAACATTGTACATAAATGTGGAGACAAAATTGGCGACTCCTTCCTCACACATCTGTTTCATTCATCAGTGAGTGTTCCGTTGTGTGTGTACTCTCAAATATAAATCCATTTCGGGACAAGCTCCCGAAAATGAAAAAAATAAATACATAGAAACATATTTTCTTTTCTATGCGTTTTGTTAATAATTTAAGGGAGACATTATCCCCACTGGAGTTTTTTTGATCCTCGGGATAATATAGATTACAAATAGTGTGGACCACAATTTAATATTTGTCCCTGCTCTGTGAATCATTTTATCAGCTTCTATGCGGTGATGCAAAACATAAGGCTGCTTTTTAGACCACCCCTGCATTGATTGACTCTTCTCCAAGTACTAGTGAAGCAGCTACACATATAATACATGCTCGTCAAATTTCTGTCTTTGTTTAACGGCTTCGTTTCCCACTCTTTCAGAATTTGTCGTTACCTACTGATGAGAAGATGGTAGATACATTCTTCTTACCATTGGTAAATAATAATAAAAACTCCGGTGGGGATAATAAAACTCCGGTGGGGATAATGTCTCCCTAATTTAATTTAAATAGAAACATATTTTCTTTACAACGCATTTTGTTTAAACAGAAACAAATGTGTGTTTAAACAGTACTGGTACGTTAAACAGTACTGGTACATGTGTTTCTTTTAAAACAGTACATGGATTTTACTTTTGTTTACCGTATTTTACCTACATTTGAAGTCTGCTGGTCGCTGACACTTGACTAGCCATTAAGTCTAGCCGAATGTAGCGTTGGGCTATTAGCTACCATAGGATAGCCAGTCATCAAATCGACTTGGTGTGGCACGAAGTGTACAAGAAACACCTCCACTTCCAATTTATTGAGTAGCTTGTAAATCCAGCGCGACTTCATCTTTTCCCGTCTAAAGCTGGATTAGTTTCAAAACAAAGTTGGATTTTGAGGTTTTGGGAACATGAGGTTTCATATTCTGTACCCAGCAAAGTTGGACAATTTTCGTACTTAGTGGAGACATCACTGTGAACAGCCATTTTGTCCTACTTATGCTATTTGCTATTGACATCTCCATGGATGCTCGTTAAGGCAATGCCACGTAAGTGAGTCACTGATCCAAGGCAACGATTGGGCTCAGGTCCAGCCGGCTACCGAGAATTTTCGACCAGAACATCGCTGTTATTTTATTGCAAGTACTACTTCACTGATATGGCTATTGACATTTTGTAGATGGTGGATCTTATGTCGCGCCATGGAGCGTACGTGGGTCGTAAAAAGATCCCGCCGCATGATCCCTATCATGTAAACGGTAAACGCTGCTATGAGTAAACTTTGAAGCGTTAGGAGTAAGTTGATGGTATGATACTCTGACTGCTAGACGGAGGAGACGTTATTAGGTTTGGACCCGTTGTTTGAGATCAACGCGCTTGATGATTGCGAAGACCTTCACAATCATAACTTTGATCGAAGTACCGACGATAGACGTCGGTACTTTATCGACCTTTTCTATCAGGCTCGTTATTATACGAACCGGAAAGGGTCGCGAAAGAACAGGGACGATAAGGACGCCCTTACTCAAAGTTGAAATGTCTTTGTTGTGAACTACAACAAAGGTCCTGACGAATACGTGAACAAAATTCACGTAAACCGCAAGCGCTTCTTAAAGCACTCACGCTCAGAAAAAATGGAATTTATCCATTTTACCTGCATGAAAGAAGGAATTTCTTGCGGAGTTCCTTCTCATTTGATTTGCCCTTGTTGTCCCAAGGGGGCTCCTCGTCTTACCGGAAAGGAGCTACGAGGGTACCGAGGTTACTCGGTACCCGCTAGTGCTAAGGGCCTCATTGACTCCCTTAATGCATCAGCACCTAGTGCTGATACTTTGCAGCCATCAACACTTAGTGTTGATGCTTCTTACGAGTTTGAGGAGAAGTTTACTTCTCAAACTCCTGCAGGAGGTCAGGGGCATCCGCCCTTAGCACCTCAATCGGTTCCCAAGAGTCAAACTCTTGGGAATACCACAACCAGCGTACCAAGTACTCGGTACGCTGCCCCTTCTTATAGGGAACCGAGCGCAATCAAGCGCTCGAGAATATAACGCTTATTCCCCTGATTATCAATCAGGGGCGGCGGGGGTTGGCAATTTCCTCGGCGTTGTTGTTGCGGAGCATGGCTCGCAGCTCCGCAAGCTCGAGAGGCATTGCAACGCCTTGAGCGCCGACATGTCTCACTCGATGAAGACATATCGTTGTCATCGAGACAAGATTCGCGACATTCTGAGCGCGCATCTCGTAATGCAGCAGAAGAATGATCTTCTGCTGGTCGAGATTGATCGACTAAAGTCCGAGATGGAAACTCTCCAGACTTCTCACAATCGGTTGGAGACCGATTACAAGTCTTTCTTGGGAGACTTGAAGAAGGACGACATTCGCCGTGGCGATGCGTCTCGTCCGAAGACGTAGACGATCGATACGGCTTGAGACTCCCAACGTAAAACGTTGGGTGAAGGCGCATGGCCGCGGGAATGTCAAAGTATAGGCATTCCCCTTAACGCTTTGCACCTTGAAAGGTCCAATGAACTTAGGGAGCAACGTCCGTGTAGGGAAGTTGCTGATTGCATGTGTAGGCAAATTAGTAGTTGATAACAATACTAATTCACCGTTTTGAAAGGAATTTGTGTTTTTCCTTCCACTTCTGTCTGCATTCTGCTTCTGCTTGTCAAAAAGAAGAAGCAAGTGCATATTTCACATAGCGTATTACAGCTTGACGCTGTAATACGAATTCATCTACTGCTTTATTAGCAGTATATGAGCTATCTTGATTGTCTGCAGCCATTGCTGCAGACACATATTCCGCGTAAGCAGCTTCAGTACCCGAAACTGCTTGAGTTTCTACTGTGTTAACAGTAGAATACTCGTCAGTCTCTTCGCAAGTTGCGGCTGCAACTTGCGTATCGACTCGCTCGAAATTTGAGCGGGTCCCTCCCCCACTTAGATTTTGCGTACCGCCAAGTAAAGCTGGAGTTCGTGGATACCTTAAGGCATTCACGTAGAACGGTGTATGCTTGTAGAAGTATGAACCGAGTTATTAATAGCAAACTCGGTGAGTGGCAAATAGTCACTCTACTACTCGAAGGCATGCGCGTATGAACGCAGCATGTCACCGAGAGCGCGGTTAACGAGTTCAGTTTGCCCATACGTTTCCGGATGGTCCGCAGTTGACATCTTTAACTGCGTGCCCAACAAAG
>MIQA02002753.1:0-14151 GCA_001887855.2 Sclerospora graminicola | reverse complement strand
CTTCCATCCTATCCATGGTTCATGGACTTCAAAGCGAGACTTCATGATTTCACCATGACTCACGCTTGGGCCATCTGGGAATCTACCCACTTCCTGTACATCTCGGCCGAGGACAAGCGAGCGGACGAGTCCCTCCGCAGGTACTCCCTTGCCCGCAAGAATCGTCGGGGGCGAGCTTCCGAAGCGTGGGTCCGTCTGTGCACGTTCATCATGGCGGGTATCCGGGATGGTGAATGTGACCTGGACCTGTTTCTCTTCCCGTTCATGCTCCATCTGCCAAACCGCCGGAGTGGATGTGCAGCGGAAGGAGGGACTTGGTATCCCGGCCTAGATGCGTTGGGTCAGACCACCTCTCTTTCTCAATCTTTGGCGGCCATCGACCGGCAAGATCCTTGGCGCAATCAATACCGCGCACAGCCCTCCGACCACCCTGGGCTTCGCGTGACTCGGCTCCGAGGCAAGTATAATCGTCGACGGGGATAAGTAGTCGGGCTTGCTTTAATTCTTCTATTTCTCTCAGTTTTCCTTCTTTAATATATCCATCCGTTCCTTTTCCGTTCCCACTCCAAACATTCACTGTTGACTACCAACCGTGGTTAGCCTCGCCAGGCCTGCTCGGGGGTCCGCCTAGAGGGACCTTTTATTGCTGCAAGGTACTTCCTGGTTTGATCGGGCGTGGACGTCCTGTTCCCAGTCGCGGTCGTTATATTCTTTTTCCCGGGGCCGGCTGGATTCGGGCGAGGGACCCTCGTCGCTGGCGGCCGGTTTGATTATCTCCAATAGTTTGTTCATCTCCGCCAATTCGTCCAACAATCCTGGATCCGAGACGGTGAGTCCGGTCTGATCTCGCATGGCCAAGGTGGCCAGATGGTCTGCGCTGTTATTCCAGTCTCGTTTGACGTGCAGCAATTCGTGCTCCGGCCACTTCCGCAAGGAGGACATAACTCGATCATTTAGCAGTCTCAGCCGCGGCGCCTTGCAATCTATCTCTCCGGTGATTTGCCGGATCACTAGGTTGGAATCACCGCATATGATGATCCGCCCCTGTGTCCGGCCAGCCAACAGATCTAGAGAAAGCAGCAGTCCTCTATACTCCGCTTCGTTCACCGTGATGCCAGGCGTGAAATCCGAGGCGGCCGCGATCGCCTTCCATTCGGGCAACTTCCACAAAATGGCACTATAGGCTCCGACCCCTTTCTTTACACTCGCCGACCCATCGAAACTCAAAACCATTAGTTCCTCCGTGGGTCCCACTGTTGGCGGCGGCAACACGATAGTTTGTCGAGGCTGCTTCCGAGGTGCGATCGCTATCAGTGCTTCCTCCACTTCTGCCCTGGGGGTAATGCTGGCAGCCAATGCGCCCAGAATTTCTTCTTCCCCCTTAGTACACTTAATCACTTCGAGGGACCACTGAGACAACAAAGCCGCCCATCTCCCCAGCCGGCCATCAATCCCATTCGCCGTCAGGAGCCATGATAAGGTCGACCGTCTGGATAGTACTTTGATAGGCCGAGACACCAGCATAGTATAACACACATCCAAGATCCGTAATAGAGCCAGAACTTCCTTATCCACCAACCCATAATTAACTTCATTAACTTTCAAGGTCCGGCTGGTGAAGGTCACGGGACAGTACACTCCATCATGATCTTGCACGAGAGCGGCCGAGATGGCCCACTTGTTAGCGTAGATGATGACCACCGGAGTCTTATCAACATCGAAATGTTTCAGGACCGGTGTGGTCGCCATCTTCGCCTTTAGCATGCCAAAAGCCACCATCGCTCGGGTCATATGGTCGTCCGGGCCGGCCGCGCCGGGGTCCGGCGGCCGGTCGCTTGTCTGGGCAGACAAGGGCGCTTTCCCATTGGCTGAACTATCCGAAAAGGGCGCTTCCTCATTGGCTGAAATACTCGCCAAGGGCGCTTCCCCATTGGCTGAACTATCCGAAAAGGGCGCTTCCCTATTGGCTGAAATAACTGAAAAGGGCGCTTCCTCATTGGCTGAAATTGCCGGCCCGGCCCGCGTCTCCGCTTGCCTATCCTGCTCTCTCAGCTTATGGTAATCCACCTCCCGCAACTCGTACAAGACCGCCGCATAGACTGCAAAATCCTCGATGAACCGACTGTAATAATTCAGGCTGCCCAAAAAGGATTGCATAGCCTTTAGGGATCGCGGGAAAGGCAGATTACTCAAGGACTCCAAATCCTTCGGGTTAGCCTCCAATCCGGCAATCGACACTTGATGACCCAGATAGGTTACCTTAGTCTTTCCCCAGAAACTCTTAACCACACTAATCGAAAGATTCCACTTTTCACACGTAACCATCAGTTTCTCCACTTTGTCACACAATAAATCCCAGGTAGTTGCCGTAACGAGAATGTCATCAATGTAAGACCGCCGCCCCAAAACTGAGGGTTTTGGGTCGGGGTCCGGGTCACCTTCGGCAAACACATCCCCGACCAGGGCCGGATCTTGATCCGCCTTGATCTTGAAGTGTCCGTACAGCGCGTTATCTATCAACCGTTGATAAATCTGCGGGGCATTCTTCAGACCGAACGGCATCCGGTTCCACTCGAACAACCCGAAAGGCGTCACGAACGCAGAGATCTCCCGTGAACGATCGGTCATAGAGACCACCCAGATCCACTGGCCATGTCCAATGAGCAATACCACAAAACTTTATCCAAGTCCTCCAGCAGGTCGTTTATCAGCGGCATCGGATAAATCATCAGCTTAGTCAGCCGGTTCACCAGCCGGTAATCGATGCACAACCTTATGTCCACCCCATTCTTCTTGATGATAATTACAATGGGGAAGCCCATGGCGAGGTGGACGGCTGAATTATCTTGGTGGCCAGCAAACCCTTGATAAGCTCTGACAGCTTTTCCCGATACTGGGGGCGACTCTTCGGCATCTCTGTGCTACCGGCTTGGCACCTCCCACATCGATATCACAAACCGCCCCATGGGCGGCCGGAGGAAGTGCGTTCCCTGGTCCGATCAACAGATGTCGTCTTTTCCATATAATATCCTTCAATCTGCTGATCTCCTCCGGGGTGTTCACATCCGGGTCTCCCACTTGTAGATCGTCGATAGTGACTGCTGGGGGGCAGGGGGTCACCTCAGGTAGCACCGCCATCTGTTCTTCCATGCCTTCAACATATAGTTCGCCCCCTTCATGAATGCAGACTTGATCGGCTTCGGCCGCTTCGGGATTCTGCTCGGCCGGCTGGGCCGATCCGCATTCGGCTATTTCCGAATTCTGCTCGGCCGGCTGGGCCGATCCGCCTTCGGCTATTTCCGAATTCTGCTCGGCCGGCGGGCCGATCTCGCATTCGGCTATTTCGAGTTCTGCTCGGCCGGCTGGGCCGATCCGCATTCACTTCGGTCGTCACAACTGTCATCGGGGCTGACCGCATATGCAACTCTGCTTGGTCCTTTCTCCCGACTCTGTCGTTCGTCCGTCTCCCTCTGAGTGGGCAAAACCAGTTCCGCGATCGGGGCGTAGCTTCGGTCAATACATTCAGCCGGATCCGGCGACGGCCGGTTCCGCGTCAATATTTTAGAAGGGGTCCGGTACTCGGGTTTATCCACCATCGGAGTCTGGTCCTCTTCTAATTCTTCCTCTTCGCTGACCAGATCGGTGGTTGCCTGAAAAGCCAGGTTTTGCCACTCGATATAGCGTCTTGAGCCAACAGTGACATAGCCCGGCCGGCGGGGCACTTTATCCTCGGCCAGCCACATTCCAATAATCACATCTTCATGCAAGGTGAGGGGGTTTTCAGAGATGTTGGTCACGCTTATGAAGTTTAGATGACCACTCCCTTTAACCACAGATGGTACCCAGCACTCGCCCCTTGTCAGCCATAACTTACTCCGTCGGTCGTGCGGTCGTAACATTACTTCCACCGCCTTTCCCACTGGCACCGTTACAAACTGACCTAGCTTGAGGAACTGGACGTAGGCGCCATATAAGGACCGCCGGCCGGCCAGCTGGATCTGTACCTCGTCCGGCAACGTCAATGTTCCATGCGATAAGTCCAGCCGAATACCGGCCGGGACCATAAAATCCATGCCCAAAATTGCATCCTGCCCGGACAGCTTGCCTACCCAGGCAGTAAAGTAATATACCAGTGACCCAGCTAACGTAATCTTGACTCTTGTCCTTCCTTGGGTCATATACGAACTCTCTCCAATGCCTATACATTCCTGCCGCTTCGTCTCGTCTATCTCACACCCCACCTTACGAGCAAAGGTGGTGTCTACGATAGACACTTCTGCGCCAGAATCGAACAACATGGTCGCTTTCTGGTTATTGATTTTTCCATCCGCCTTGGCCTGCTTGAACCATTTATCCGGCGAGTGATACTTCCAATAACCTCGCGACTCGCCAGGTAACAAGTTCAATTCCATTCGCACTTCAGACCGGGAATACTCATCCGTCCGTATACTGCTCACCAGGAAGGGGTCAGCCGTACCGGCCGGGGACCGGGTGACGTAATCGTCAAACTTACATGTATTGTCGGTTATCCTTTGCTTTGCTTCTTGATTATCCTCTTTACCGACATATGCATAGATACTAACACTAGACCGCTCGGCTCGAACCAGATTCCAACCTGGCGAGCGATCTAGTTTAACATCTTTTCCGCTCCGGGCGGCAACATTCCAGCATGCTTGGTCGGGACGTACCACTTCTTCAACAGGTTGTAAAATTCTTCCATTGGGCACAGTCCCGCCTCATGCACCTCTCCGCAAGCCTTACACGTGAACAGGCAGTGTTCCGCCGGGTGTCCCTTCCTCTCGCACTTCTTGCACGTCAGCCGCTTCCAGCAGCTCCGGTCGTCATGCTTGATGGACCCACAGTGGGTACACTTGCGCTTAGGGTAATCCTGGTCAGCTCGAGCCGGAAAACTCTTCGACTGACCAGAATCAGCTGGTAGCCTGGACGGCCGACTGGCTTCTGCCGAGAAAAGGTACCGATACTGTTCCTCCTCAGACTCGCCCCCAGATCGCTGATATTCCTCTTCCGAGCTAGTCGCGTCTGACTCTCGGGCGACCATGCGGACGGCTCGGGCCGTCCTGGTAGATGGCGGCCGGCCTCCTTGATCCGCGTTAAATCGGGACTTGAAACGGCCGGTTCCAACTGCTGCCTTGGGGCCTTGCTTCTTCGCCCTTAGGTACGTGCGCAACGTCACTTCCAGCTCCGTCGTATTCTTCACCCGCATTAACGCCAGCTGGTTTGCCAGCTCCCGATCGTCCAACGTGCTGATGAACAGTTCCACGTGTTCGCGGGCAGCTTCCGGCCGGCTGGTATCTTCTTTAACGGGAATACCAGCTCTCATGCCAGCGACATTCAAACGATGGAGATACTCCAGGGGGGTCTCATCCGGTCGCTTCTTGGAGTGGAAATATTGTCGCGCCGCTGACATTCCAGCTCCGCAGTATTGCTCCTCGAACGCACCGGCCAATCCCCTCCAATTTCCTCGGGTTTCCCGGCTGAGCTGTTGGATCCAGTGTTTCGCTGGTCCCTTCATCAGATCCCCGAAGATCAGGCATTTCTCATAGTCCGACGTCCGGTCTCTGAGAAATGCCGACTTCGTCTTGCTCAACCATCCTCGGGCCTGGTCCACGTCCACGTCGCGTCCGGTGAAGTCTTTCAGCTCGGACGTGGCCGACATTCGCACCCTCGTGATCGCTCCTGAATCCGCGTCAAACGCTTGGGCCGAGGCCATATGGGCTCGGCGGGACATCCCCAGATCCAGGTCATCCGGATCGTAATGGTACTTGGCCGACCTGACGGATTCCATATCCACGTCGCTGAGAGACAGCTTCCTGTTCGTTGGCCGACGTCCGGTCCGGCGACCTGTCTGACGGCTCGGCGGGGCGGCATGGGGTTCACTTTGCTTGGACTGCACCGACTCCATATCTTCATCACTCGGCTCCCTCGCATAGTACTGGACTGGTTCGGGGGCCTGTGTTCCACGACGAGCAGGCTGGTCCGGTGACTTCGGACTGCCGCGGCTGGCGCTCAGCCGACGTTGCTCTTCCAAGTATCGCTCCATCATCGCCGAAAACATGTTCTGCAGGTGATCCGGCACCTGAGTAGCGACTTGAGGGGCGGCTTGAGGGGCGACTTGAGGGGCAGCCTGGGCTGCCAGATTGGCGTTCCTTCTTAATTCGCCCATCCGCGTCTTCGTCTTCCTCTTTCGGTTCTGGATCCGCCGTCGCTGTCCGCCAGGCCTGCACGCTGTACTGGCCGGCGTTCTTCCGCTCGGGCGTACCCGGATCCTCACGTCCTCCAAGTCTCATGGCTGTCGCCACACGCGCTGCTCCCCTTGGGCCAAGCGTCATGCGAGTGATACCCACCGATGAATCCGATGAGTCCGCTTCCGAAGGGGCAGACTCGTACTGCGAAGAGCCTGAGTGTATACCGGCCGGTTTGCTTGTCGCCGGCGGCGTGGACGGCGCCACTCCAGTCGTAGCTGTCATCTTTTTCGACGGCGGCGAGCAACCCACTAGCGGTACCAAGTGGTCGTGCAGGGCGCTGGACGCTTCCTTCAACTTGTCCATCTTCAGATCAAACAACTCGTTCGGATCAAACACGCCGGTGTTGATGCCGGCTTGTTTAAGTTGGTCGAATAGTCCTCTAATGAGGGACACGTGGCCGTCTGAGAGAGTTGGGGGAGAGACGGGACCTTTCAATCCGCCTATGATCTTCGGCCGTGTTATTTTTAGTACCTTATCCGTCCGCAAGAACTGCCCCAACTCGTGAAGGTGGAAAGCACGCTCCAAGTCGACATCCGTCGATAGGCCGTCCTGCTTCTCTTCTTCCTCTTCGAATCGCGGTTTGCCTTTGTAAGTCGAATAATCCAATTCCTGCCAATCCGGTTTCTTTAGGGGTAGGGGGGCCAGATCGCGACTTGGTCCCGATCCGGCCGGCTTCCCACTCCGGTCGTATCCGACTTCCGCTTTTTCTTCCTTTATCTTTTCTTTTATATCCAAAATATGCATTCGTTCGTTAGGATCATGGTCGGAACCATGATCCTTCCTCGGACTATGGCGACTTGCACCATAGTCCGATCCGGCTCCATCCGTGTAGCGGCCGGCACTGCCGTAGGTAGTACCATAATCCGCCCCCGGCGGAGCCTCTAGGGGAGTAGCTTCTTCTTTAATGTCAACCTCGAACTCCCCCAATCCGAGGCGACCATCGCATCCTTCCATCTTCAGCAGCATTGGGGGCGATATGCCTTCCCCCAATGCACCCGACACAACATCGTCAACAAATTTGACAGGTTTAGGTCTTTCGCCCGCTAGGGACTCGCGGTGATATCCAGGGTCACCAAGAGATCCGGGCACGCGCACCATTGTGGTGTAGTCGCTCTCAGAAAATCTTCCTGAGACGCGAACACCCACGGGGGTCCCAGACGACTGACTACCGGAGGGGGTACTCCGTCCATCCGAGTCATGATCCGATCCGGCTTGAGGCCGGCTGGATCGGTCGCTTCCATCCGCTTGATCGCGACTGCTCGAATGTTGCATGTTAAAAGCTCACCTTGTGTACCCGTCAGTACTGGGTGGTTAGCTCTCTTGATGGACCCTAGGGCGAAAAGTGTAAATCCGTCCAATAGGGAGATGAAGTGTAGGACTAGGGGTAGCTCCTGGGCGGAAATCGTCACCGGGGAGCTCGTTGGGTAATATACTTGAACTTTGTATAGTGCCGGCTGGGCCGAGAATAGTCGATCGGCCAGCTAAACCAATAGGACACTTGAAGTTTGTATAGTACCGGCTGGACCGAGAATAATCGATCGGCCAGCTAAACCAATAACAATGAAGGGCGAATCCAAATGTGTATCCACAGAAGGCCAAATGTCACCACTTCCCAATACTTGATACCGTGTTCAAAACACGGGCGACTTGAGGTGAGTATACGAAGTCGCCGCGACTCCCGGTCAGGGGACTTCCGGTGGGTTAACTTAACCTTCCCCGGGCAAACCAATAACAGCAAGAGGGGACCTTGTTAGCCCTCTGCCGTGAACCAATTAAAGCGACTTGCGTCTAAGAAAGCGAAACGTATACTGATTTATCCTATGTCCAATACTCCCTTTGTGTAACCTACCTCAAATAACACGCCTGACCAGTCATGTATCTTACCCACGCAACCCGGCTAACTCCGACTCTGTGTACCGGTACGGCCGGTACACCAACCCCAAATGGTACCAACCCGGCCGGTACACCAACCCCAAATGGTACCAACCCGACCGGTACACTGAACCCATATGGTACCAGTCCGAATGGTACATGGTACCCGACCGGCTCGGCCGGATAGCCACCCATCCGCGCCCCTCGGCCGCTGACGCTAGCAGTCCCTTGGCAGCCCTTCATACGATCCCGGTGCATACTCTTTCCACTAGAACAATCCTCCTCTTCCGGGCTCCTTCCACCCCATCCTTACGAACAGTCCGCCATCTTGGCCGTCCGCCATCCGCGCCTCGGCCGTCCAACCTCCATAGTCCTTCCGTCTGCTCAGCTCGCTTATCCGACTATCCTCGCCCGCCGACTTGGTTTCCAGCCAGGCACCGCCCGACCGCCTACCAGGGTGCCGGGCAGTCCCAAATTACATCTTATTCCTGGCCGGTCTGGGCATCCGGCTTAGGGTAACATTTCGGCCAATCCGGTGCGAGCATCCATCATCATTAGTCTGTTAACTTCTGGAGCACTTCACCACAGCCGCCCCTGAGCCTTGTCGCAGCCGCACAACGGTTGAGGCACGCGCTCATCACATTTCCCACACTTCGATTTTCAACGCCTCTATGTCTGATCGTAACGACGCCCCCATTGCTCCTGTGCCGGGCCACTCCCCAGTCAATACCCAGCTATCGGCCGTAGGACCGGATGCTCATCAGGCCGGCCCAGAGCATCGCCCCGGGCAACCTGACCTGGCCGCTCTGCAAGCTCAAGTCGCTGCGTTGACCGCTCGCGTGGCCAGTCTAGAACAAGCGAACACCGATTTAGCTGCGACCGCCCGGCTGGCTAGCCAGCAAGCAGACGAATCTCGGGTCCGGGAAGTCCTAGCGACTTTCCAGTCTCGCGACCGGATTGGCCAGCTGGAAAACGAGAACGCCGACCTTCTCCAAGCGAGAGATCGCCTCCGTCAACAGTCGGACTCACAGCGTGTCCAAAACCAGAAAGTCATGGCTGCCTTGAAAATCCAAAGTAAGTACCTTCCGTTTGTTCTGGTTCGCCTCCCACTCATTCACTCCGTATATGCTCTCAGACCAAAACGTCATGAACCTCCGTGTCTTGATGATCGAGTCTTTCCAGACTGCGCGTGAATTGACGACGCGCTACGACGGCTATATCAAGATCTCCCAACGGTTGGAAGGTGCGCAGCAGGAACTGGGCAAGTTGGAGGTCCGCCGGATCCGTCTTGCTAAGAAGCTAACCAAGTACCAGAAGGCGCTATATCAATCGGCCGATGCATCGGCCGACCTTAAGCGCCGGGTCCGGGAGCTTGAGGCCGCATACGCTGAAACCCAATCGGGTGTGTGTGACGCCCGGGAGACGTTCACTCGGCTTGCGGAAGAGCGTGCGGATTGCTTTTCTTCTCTCAAAGAAGATCGGGCTCGTCTAGCAGCTTCGGCGTCCCGGGTGAAAGGTCTCATGAAGGGTCCTGCTCCCATCCGGGAGGCTATCAGGCACCTCCTTGAATTGGCCTGTCCGCGGGACCCTGGTCCGGCCGCTTCCGCCACGCCCCTTTTTCCGTCCGCTGCTAATTCCGCCGCGGCCGCTCAGACATCTGACGCGGGAACTCCCGCCCCTGGTCCAGCGACTGGTGATACGGGAAAAGTTCCTCGCTTACGGATTTGGAATACCACCCAGAACCCTAACCCGCCGCCAGCGCCAGTCAACCAGCAGGCGGCTTCTCCCCTGCCCACTGAAGATCCGCCTGGGCACAAAGGCAAGCGCCGATCCAGTCGGGTTGCGTCGCTTCAAGGCCCCGTGGCAGCCAAACGGCCCAAACGGTCCGCCGCGCCGGTGAGCGCGGCTCTAGTCCATGGGGAGAGCGGGCCGAGTCCTAGGCCCACTTCGATGTCGGCTCCACCGGCTTCAGGAAAGTCCCCCCGTCTTCCTCGCGCTGCCAGATCTTCGTCGAAGGCTCCGACTACTCCGGCTCTCCTTAGCGTCTCCCCTCATGATCCCCAAGGTCCATCCACCGCCTCCCCTGATGGAGAAGAAGCGTCTGGCCTATCGGGGCTGGATTCTGACGAGGCTACCACTGAGGACTTTGAGGAATTGCCTTCCCCAGACCCCTTCGCCTTCGACGAGAACGAGTCCAAGGAATCCTCGGAGGAGTCTCCTCCGTTGTGGATTCCCCGCCGGAAGGTCATGACGGCCCTCGAACTGGCCGCGGCGGTCCCTTGGTCAAAGGCGCAGTTGGAAGGTCTGCGTATCCAAGACCTCACTGGCGCCTTGGTCACCAAGTCGTTGACTCGTCCGCCGCTGTGGATATTCCCACCGGCCCTCGCCGTGCCCAAGGCCGAGGACTGGAATGCCAAGCTTATGGCGATTGGGCCGCTGAACGCAATTCTGTCACAGGAACCTTGGGCTATACTGGCGACAGAGATGCCGGACATCGGCCTGCCTCGTGCTGGCTGGTTCGCGGAATTGCGGGACGTCTGCAAGGAGTACCTCTCCCGGCATGGACAATCCATCTGGGAGTCAACTCATCACCTTTGCATTTCTGTTGCCGCCGGACGCGAATCTCCCGAGCTAGCCAAGTACTGGATCGACCGCAAGAACCGTCGCAAACGCGCGACTGAAGGCTGGGCTAAGGTCTGCAACTTCGTGGTCGATGGAATCCAACGCGGCCACTGCGACCTGGACATTTCCTCCACCCGATCATGCTACATCTGGCCAACCGCCGCGTAGAGAAGAGCGGGATCTCGGCCGAAGGCGGGACTTGGTATCCAGGTTTGGGCTAGTGTCAGGTTCCCACTCTCCAAGCTTCTCTCGATGCGCTCGACCAGCAAGATCCATGGCGTAACCAGTTTCGGCAGGATCCCGATCGTCACCCTGGCCTCCGCGTACCCCGACTCCGGAACAAGTTTCGCTGAGCTTCGTCAAGGGTGTCCCACGAGGCTAGCCTTGCATACATCGTCTTCTTTATTTGTTACTGGCTGTTAACCTCGATAATACACTTTTCTTTCCATTTTTTACGTAAGAAACCGCTTGCTCATTTTCTTCGTCTGACTTCTCCCATCCGGCACCATACTGAATCGAAGACAACTCCGGAAAACCACTCCATCCGGCACCATACTGAATCGAAGACAACTCCGGAAAACCATTCCATCCGGCTCCATACTGATTCGAAGATAACTTCGAAAACCACTCCATCCGGCACCATACTGAATCGAAGACAACTCCGGAAAACCCTTCCATCCGGCACCATACTGATTCGAAGATAACTCCGAAAAAGGCCGATCGGACCCGACTAGCTCCATCCACCGATTACTCGGCTGGGTGGTGTTATCTGGTCCGGCCGTGCCTGTTGCCCTGGGGTCGGGCGGACTAGTTCTCTGTCCCACCTTCTTCGTGGGTCTGCATAACCCCGAAGCGATTCCGGCTAGTCCGCCGGCGGTCGAACTCCCTCATTAGAGCTCCGCAATTTAAGTCTAGCTCGTCCACCCACGACTGCTCCTCGCAATTTTTCCACTGCACGAGAAACTCCCTGTGAATCCGCCCAAACCGGGTTTTCCGTCCGTTCCGGACGTCCAGAATTTCTTCTACCTCGTACTCGTCCGGGTCTAACGGCTTGTCCCAACTGTCTTCCGGCAGCAGAGCTTCATCGAAATCTAACCGGTCATTTTCCCCTGCAAGGCGTATATTCGGGCGGTCCGGGAAGTGCTTCGCCAGCTTCAACTTGGAGACATGTACTATCGGGAAAACGCTGTATTCCGTACCGGCCGTGACTAGCTTAACTGCATGATCCCCGACCAGTTCTGCCACTCGGAAGGGGCCATGCCACATATGCGCCAGCTTCCGCGCATAGCCTTCCTTGACCCGATCCAGATACAGCCACACCCGGGAGCCGGGCTCGATGCCGTGTTCTCCGGCGCGGTCGTTGTTTTGGTCGGCGCGATCTTTGATTGTTTGTCGGAGACGTTTGTTTACTTGTTCCCTCGCCAGTGAGTAGTGGCGCTGCACTCCCATCCTCCAGCGGCGAGCGTCTCTGTCCCGGCTTCTGGTGCGCCCTATTGGTATGGCGGCTTCCAAAGTGGATCGGGGATCCCATCCGTAAGCCAGATAAAAAGGGGTGTCGCCCCTTACCCGGTCGTACGACGAGTTGAGAGCAAAGACCAGTCTCTCGGCATATTCGTCCCAGTCGCATTGGTCTGCCTCCACCACGTACATGTTGAGGGCTCTGGTTAGGGTCTGGACCATCCTTTCAGCCTTTCCATTCGCCTGCGGGCGGTAAGCCATAGTGGCGCTCTGCTTCTGTCCTAGGATTTTATTGAAGGCTCGGAATACGTCTGCCATAAATCCGGGCTCCCTATCGTGCCGGATGACCTCGCTCGCCCCGAAACGCCTGAACACACATTCTTCGTAACTTGCGCAACTTGTTGGGCGGTACGGGTGGAGCTGGCCTTTGCTATAACCAGCCCGGTAAACAAATCCGTCCAGATCAGCAGCTCTGTATACCCATTTCGAGATTTGGGTAAGGACGGGATATGGTCCATCGCGATAACTTGAAACGGGTAAGTGGCCTGTATGTTTCCAGGCGACCGTCCTCTGATGGTCGGCCGGCCTTTCCCGGTTTCGCAATCTGGACAGCTCCCCACGTAGGCCTGAACGCTACGGTAAAGCCCCCGCCAGTGGAAATGTGTCTTGACCTTGTGATATGTCCGGCCGATGCCCTGATGTCCCCCTTCCAAGCTCACATGGTAGTGATGGAGAATATCCGGCTGTAGAGTAGCGGGTATGACTAGCCGAGCTGATCTATCTCTCTCGATCTCCGGCTGGTCGGCGTCTCGGTAGAAGAACAGTAGCTCGTTTTCGTCCACTTCGTAATCCGGGGCCAACTTGAAACATTCCTTTGCTTGTTCGGCGGTCAGTTTATTCACTTCTCCGTTAAGGTACGCCTTGAGATCCACTATCCACGCTTCCTCGTTCTGCGCTTGGAGAATCCGCTCTGCTCGCAACTGTTGAACTATCCCCTCGGTCATTGTTTCTGGGGATAATGGGCCATCGGCCGAAGAACGACGCTTCTGCGATCGGGTAACGGCGTTCACCCGGATTGTCTCCTCCGTGTTGGCTGGATGGATGATCTCGGGCAACCGGTTGATCTCCGTCAGGTCTGATAACAGAGCCGGATCGAAACCGTTACCCCCACGTTGTCGCGCATGGCCAGCGTAGCCAAGTGATCCGCGCTCTTATTCCAGTCTCGTTTGACGTGTAGCAGTTCGTGTTCCGGCCATCTCCGCAAGGCGGACATGACCCGATCGTTTAACAGTCTCAGCCGCGGCGCCTTGCAATCTATCTCTCCGGTGATTTGTCGGATCACTAGGTTGGAGTCACCGCATATGATGATCCGCCCCTGTGTCCGGCCAGCCATCAGATCTAGAGAAAGCAGCAGTCCTCTATACTCCGCTTCGTTCACCGTGATGCCAGGCGTGAAATCCGAGGCGGCCGCGATCGCCTTCCATTCGGGCAGCTTCCACAAAATGGCACTATAGGCCCCGACCCCTTTCTTTACACTCGCCGACCCATCGAAACTCAAAACCATTAGTTCCTCCGTGGGTCCCACGGTTGGCGGCGGCAACACGATAGTTTGTCGAGGCTGCTTCCGAGGTGCGATCGCTATCAGGGCTTCCTCCACTTCT
Organism: Sclerospora graminicola; assembly: GCA_001887855.2. Lineage (NCBI taxonomy): Eukaryota > Oomycota > Peronosporomycetes > Peronosporales > Peronosporaceae > Sclerospora > Sclerospora graminicola. Next base: position 272 of record MIQA02002753.1, on the reverse strand, counting down.
GCCCTGGGGGTAATGCTGGCAGCTAGTGTGCCCAGTATTTCCTCTTCCCCTTTAGTACACTTAATAACTTCGAGGGACCACTGAGACAACAGAGCCGCCCATCTGCCCAGCCGGCCGTCAATTCCATTCGCCGTCAGGAGCCACGATAGGGTCGACCGTCTAGATAGTACTTTGATAGGCCGAGACACCAGCATAGTATAACACACATCCAAGATCCGTAATAGAGCCAGAACTTCCTTATCCACCAACCCATAATTAACTTCATTAACTTT
>MIQA02002750.1:0-49062 GCA_001887855.2 Sclerospora graminicola | reverse complement strand
GTTACACTACCGGTATGAATCGTGTCATCATGGATAGGACATCAGTTGTATGTTTTTGACTCGCGTAATCGTGGATAGGACATCAGTTGTATGTTTGTGTCTCGCGTCATCATGGATAGGACAATAAACCAGAATACGTGTAAAGGCTTAGATGTAGCACGTAGCGAACTAAGGACCTAATTTAAATCACTTTTGCATTTGACCATCAAGTATTCAAACGACCTTATTCTTCAGGTTATGAGCCCAATCCCCGTTTTCTTTGATCAAGACTCCGATTACGCCCTCGCCATTGTGGTTAATGCGATCTGAAAAATGTTAAGAATGAGGTGGGACAGGCTGGTCGCGCTTACGACGAAAAGGTAGTGGTCAACGGGTGTTCGTGATATGGAGGGATAAGCCAAGTACCGTTACTACGCCCGGTCCCAGATACTGCAGCAAAGAGTGTCTTTAGTGTGGGCCATACTAATTTCGCACTCAAAATTTTGTATGGAAAATCGAAATTAGTGTGTGCTTCGGTAGTTCTGCACCCACACTAATAATGTCGCTGCGAAATTAGTATAGGCCACACTAATCGTGTCGTGCATAAATAGCGTGGGTTTGTAACCCAAAGGATTTTGTGATATTTGTCACACTCGCAATTTTGCGATTATTTATGCTGTGGGACCCATTGGTGAACGACTACGCGTTTCTATTTTGTTTGAAGGTTTCTGTAATGTTTTCTGACTGTGCAATTGCGACCACTATAATGTGTTTTGGGTATTGATGCTGTTGGGCACGTTGGCGACCGGCTGCATGTCTTTGTTTGACGAGTGCTGTAGCCTGTATCTTACGACTAATGTCGGCCAAAATACATGCGCCTAGCGAAGAGGACTTAAGAAGCGAGTACGTGCTCATTTTTTATGGGTATGATAGGAGTAATCCCTTGGAATTAGTTGGTGCTGGATAAACGTTTGGAGGGTGCACTAATTAAATCGGGGGATTATGCGCATTTCCGGACCTTCTTACTCTTCCGCAATGGCCGCTTTTGTTATTGTGAGCTGCCCATGCCTGCGGCAGCACCGGAAAGAGGGAACGACGGCCCGAAACGTGTGCATTTTTTTGACGCTTACATCGAAATATTTACGTGGTGTGATGATGCTGAAATGCCAAAGACTCGCTTGCCAGGGTTGATCCCGGGGCGACCAACTTGGCTGATCAATAAGTGAAGCCTGTACAACTAATACGAGGAAGGACGTAAGCTTATTACGTTATAATGTATTGTTGTGACGAAGTGATCATGAAAGATACGATGCTGCTAGTTTCGCTACATTCGGACTTGGCGCTACGAGTCTTACAAGCCATACGAAGACTGGCGATTAATTCTTCTCTGATCTTAGCTACTTCGCTAACTTCCTCCCCATCTTTTCTCTTCTCGAAATCGCTGTATGCTTTGATAATAAATTCCAAGTATTGGTTATCACTGTCATTTTTGAAAATGCCCGATCGAATGCCCCTCGTCTTTATCTTTTGGGTGTGCAAAGCTTCAAACAGAACATCCAACTTAAAAAGATCAGAATTTCTCGAAACTTCATGTTCTTCTCCAGGCTGCATTATCTGCTTTGCAAGCGTAATGACGGCGTTGGGATCGTTGATTTTAAAATTGAAACCCGAGGGTTCCTTCTCTTCCGTTTGAGGATTTATCTTGGCATAATGGTCCGTTTCTTTTTTTTACTTGTCTTTGTTTCTGGGCTTGTAAGCTTCTTTTCGTTAGTCTTCCCGGTTGGCGTTTTGACAGCATCAGTAGATTGTCTCATAAGTATATTCCAGTCATTCCTTAGCGCCCTCTTGAGCTCCTTATCACCCCGTTCTTTAGCAGCAGCAATTGGCTTTTTCACAGCTAAATTGTTTTCTTTTTTACTGTTGAACCACCCGGCAAAGGTTTGTGGCGGCTTCTCCACGTTGTAATATTCAACGTACTTCAAGAGCATCCCAAGCCATGACAAACTTTCCTCAGGCTGACTTATATCCATCTCATCGCTCCAGAAAACTATACGGGTGTAATTCTTTGCTATACCATCTCTCAATGAGGCTCGATTCGATCAATTCTGATTCAGCCTTCATTTTGAAATTGTACTTGTTGTCTGTCGGTTTTCCTTTCCAAATGGCTTCCACGAGCTTTTTCTCTCCACCGAACACTGACATCAATGCCTCGATATAAGTTTCTTGACTGCGACCCTTTTCATTGAGGAGTGCCCCCATCGTTTTTGACGAAGGCGTTTTCATCGTGGGGTAATTTCAGCAAGTTAAAAAACTCAGCAGCAGATGTTTCTTTGGTAGCGTGCCAATCCAGCAGCTGAACCAAGAGCTCCTCTGCGTTTTTTTTCGTAATGGGCTTTTGGGATGCACGAAAAGAGCGCATTTGCGACCACATCTAGTTCATTTTTATCCAAGTAGAGTTCAATCAACGGATTCTCGTGCGGTAAGGCCTCGTAAGACATGATGGAAGCGTTAAGGTTCGGGTTTTCAAGAGTCTCAAGAACATTGCCACCAGCTTGCAACTCCTCGGACAACTTTTCTCCAGTCTTCTCCCCTCCACATTCCACTTTTTTAGCGCCAGGCACCGATGCCTTCTCAATGACACAAGCTATTTTCCACAGCAACAGGCATTCTATCTTCGACATCATCGTTTACGGTCCTAGAAACTCGTAAAAACCTCTTGGTTGTTTCATCACTTCGCTTCTCGCCTACCAAGAAAAGCGTTCTCTCGAGTCACTCTCGAAGTCACGCCACCTTCGGTACAAACAACAAGGACTAGAACAGCCAACCAAATGGTTGATGATGACGCTGCCATACCATGGTGGCTTGAGCCACCATCAAGACGTCACGATTGACGAGTTACTTTAACTCGATCACAGAGGTGAGATTCCCCCTCAAAGTGCAAATCGAGCCGATGAGGTCTATTTTTAACTTCGTCGCTATTAAATAATGACATGTAATGAAAACGACCTCTACTCTTGACTCCATATGGTACAAGCCCAGCTTATTTTTAACATGCTGATGGATAAATAAATACCTGGGTAGATAACAACACTCCCTATTCGAGCTCACAAAGGCGGTTTTGAAAAACTTCGAGCTCTGAGAAAATGCGTGGTAAGAGGTACGGGTTTTGGAAATTTAGGTAAATGAAATGTGCGAAATTAGTGTGACTTATTGTAGATAATTGAAAAAGAATAATTAGTGTGGCCCATGGTAATTGCGCAGCCACACTATTTCCCACCCACACTAATGACACTTTTTACTGTAGCCTGTTACAGAAGCCGTCGGTGGAAGCGAGCCGCTGGCGCTCGAAAACATAGTTCACTACGCTTCTAGTGAACTCAAAACAATATTGCTATCCAGATACACCTATTCGAGAAAAAACTACCTTCGTCAAGCAGAAGAGGTATGTCATTTTGCTCAAGCGATTGAAAACGACGGACAGCAAGGCAGAAGTCGACAAAGCGAAACAATCAACTATGTGGAGCGAAACCCAAAAATAACAAGAACTGCAAGAAGATAGGGCACACTGAAGACAAATGTCGAAGCAAAGTTTAGAAGCAAGTCGATTTTGCTTTAAGCATTACTGAAAGTAAAGACAGCAACGACACAAGGTGGATTCTCGATAGTGGAGCAAGTATGCACCTTCTTTTACAATCATCATAATATTCATTATAGTGGGGCAAGTATACACCTTCTGTTACAATCGTCATAATACAACCTCGCGTAGGCGCGACCTTATATTTTTGGACAGAAGAAGTATATATTCCTTTCTTCTGGCCGCGTCTTTGGTCTTCGCCAAACATACTCGTACATAGTTAAAATCGATGAAGTTGATCAAATATCGATTCCCGAATCTGTCTTTGGGTGGTATTGGTCCTTTTAAGTCAGAACAGATAACGCCCCCAATGCGGTCCGTCGGCGCATTTGAACCACTGTCTTGCTTGGTCTTCGCATTTTTAGTCTGCTTTCCTTGTGCACAGGTCAAGCATGTCATCCTTTTGTTGTTGGCAAGTTTTTACCGAAATTTTCATCTTTCGCCATGTTTTCGATCGCATCGAAACTCAAATGTCCCAGGCGAGTATGGACGTGCATAAGCGTTCCTTCTTGGAGAGTAGGTTCCTGATTATTCTCCTTATCTTGTAGGATTGCCATCACCTGATCTCCATTGAAACTTGGTCTTTTTTCCACTTTCACATCCACTATAAGTACTCTATTAGTTTTTCGACAGAAAAAACTCCTTTTCCGGATTCTTGGTGCACCATTAATCGTTTTCCATTCTTGTAGTCTAGGTGGCATCCTTTGTCTTCAAGTAGTCCGGACGACAGAATGTTTTTCGCTAGGTTTTCAACGAAATAAACATTTTCTAGCCGAATAACATCCACCCCTTTTTGGTGACTTTCAATTTCAATCCGTCGACTTGGTAGCATGTCCCTTGGACATCTTCTGCTTCCTGCAGGTACAGTAAAATGTGCCCAGGAATATAAGGCCGAATTGGTTTTAAGTACGATTTCATTTATATATTCAAAGACGTTCCGCTAAGGTACGAATGTTGGTTCAATTAAAAGGCAAATAAGTGCGATGGTTTGCGCGAGCGGCGCGATAAATTCCGCATCAACGCATGCCATCGTTAATTGTGCCTACCTCCAGCTTGGCGCGGACTCATGCCCAAAAACGACGTATCTAGCGCTGAGAAAGTCAAATTTTAGAGTAAGCTCCTTGGTCACACCGTTAGACAGCAGAAATATTACGCATTCTTAGGCCCAGTCTCAACCGACGGATTTTAACCGCATGCGTTTGCATGCGTTCCCTATCCCTTGACGCACGGGTTGAAAACAAAAGAATCGCGTGCGAAAAATCGCTCAAGCGTAATGCTGATTGGCAGCTCCTTCATACCATGGAACAGGGACTATGTCTTCAGTGAAGACTCTTCACTGCTTTGCACGTCGACATTTTCTTCATCCCTAGGTCGCAGTCCTGCGTCTTGTAAGTGACAGAGGACGTTGGCGGAACAGATGGATGAATTTTGTCTTCAGCGTGAAGGGATGTACAGTGATAGCGCGAGGAACCGGAGCAAAAATGAGACGATCTAGAGCAAAGAGTAGACATGAGGGGGCTAACCACTCAGCTAGGGTCGTCGAGATCGATGCGTTTGGACAAGAGAAGGCCTTATCCCCGGAAAGTAGTGGCAGCGACAATGACGGGATGATGGACACTTCCGAAGAATTCAGGAGACATAATAAGGTTGCAGGTAGGTGTCATTTTCTTACTGCTGGATCTAGCAACACACGAAGCCACATAGACAAAATTATCGACACTATGTGATGGCAGCAGCTCAAGGAGCCCCACGACAACTCCACAAGGTCATGAATTGGTGCTTCGCTGAGCTCAAGAATATGTTAACAGCGGAGAAGCGACAGTGGTATCAGCCGTACCGTTGCTATATAGTGGGAGTGGATCTGAGAATTGCGGAGCGGAAGAATGACAAGAAGATGGAAATGCAGGTAGAAGCAAAGGCTACTGATCCAAAGGAACCAGTCATTTTTTTTAAGTTTCGGAGATCGAGTTACGAGTCTGTCGTATGAACAACTTGGTGTGGCTAGCACTGGCAAAATGGATGAGAACGATATGAATGAGTTTGAAGATGTAATGATGGAAGGCATGGAAGACGATGTCGTACCGAAATGCCCACACGCTGCAGGTACTCTGATGCACACGGAGTGGTTTCTTGGTGACCGTCAAATGTTTAGTCGTTCTACTAGGATTTGGATTTTGCCGACAAAGTAGCATCTGCTCTTAGACGTAAGCTTATGATGGCATAGCTTGAAAACAGGCACATGACGATCGAGCAAATGAATCGAAAAAAACAACAAGAAGCGCCACTTAAAAAATGGTATTTTCCTCGCGAGTTAGAGGCTTATGATGAGCGTGCTATGTCGCAATATGTTTTGGTGCTATGGGAATACTACGAAGCAGCATTTGAAAATCCTGACAAAATGCCCATCGCACTGTGGTGAAGCGACTTATAAAATAATGTAAGGTACTTTCCAAAGGGCGCATCCTGATTGGTGGAAATAAGGGCCAAGGGTGTAGGCGCCGGATAGTCGCCGCCGAGGAAGTCTACAAGCGGCCAGGTGGCGCCAGGCTGGAAATCGGACCGGCGGGACTGACAAGGGGCGAGGATAGTCGGATAAGCGGGCTGAGCAGACGGAAGGACTATGGAGGTTTGACGGCCGAGGCGCGGATGGCGGACGGCCAAGATGGCGGACTGTTCGTAAGGATGGAGAGAAGGGAGCCTGAAAGAAGAGGATTGTTCTAGTGGAAGGAATAGGCACCTGGATCATAGGAGAGGCTGCCAAGGAATTGCTAGCGTTAGCGATCGAGAGGCGCGGATGGGTGGCTATCCGGCCGAGCCGGCCGGGTACAATGTACCATTCGGACTGGTACCATATGGGTTCGGTGTACCGGCCGGGTCGGTACCGTTTGGGGTTGGTGTACCGGCCGGACCGGTACACAAAGTCGGAGTTAGCCGGGTTGCGTTGGGTAAGGTATATGACTGGTCAGCCGTGTTATTTGAGGTAGGTTACACAAAGGGAGTATTGGACATAGGAAATCAGTATACGTTTCGCTTTCTTAGACACAAGTCGCTTTTATTGGTTTACGGCAGAGGGCTAACAAGGTCCCCTCTTGCTGTTATTGGTTTGCCCGGGGAGGTTAAGTTAACCCACCGGAAGTCCCCTGACCGGGAGTCGCGGCGACTTCGTATACTCGCCTCAAGTCGCCCGTGTTTTGAACACGGTATTAAGTATTGGGAAGTGGTGACATTTGGCCTTCTGTGGATACACATTTGGATTCGCCCTTCATTGTTATTGGTTTAGCTGGCCGATCGATTATTCTCGGTCCAGCCGGTACTATACAAAATTCAAGTGTCCTATTGGTTTAGCTGGCCGATCGACTATTCTCGGCCCAGCCGGCACTATACAAAGTTCAAGTATATTACCCAACGAGCTCCCCGGTGACGATTTCCGCCCAGGAGCTACCCTAGTCCTACACTTCTTCTCCCTATTGGACGGATTTACACTTTTCGCCCTAGGGTCCATCAAGAGAGCTAACCACCCAGTACTGACGGGTACACAAGGTGAGCTTTTAACATGCAACATTCGAGCATTCGCGATCAAGCGGATGGAAGCGACCGATCCAGCCGGCCTCAAGCCGGATCGGATCATGACTCGGATGGACGGAGTACCCCCTCCGGTAGTCAGTCGTCTGGGACCCCCGTGGGTGTTCGCGTCTCAGGGAGATTTTCTGAGAGCGACTACACCACAGATGCAATTGTCCCATGTTTCGCCATCGATTGTTGAAATTTTGCGAAAAAATGTGAAATTTCGAATCTAGACGAGCTGCAAGGTGCAGTTGAAGATGAAAACAAGCGAAAAAAGGTTGAGGAAATGCTGCTTTAAAAAAGTAAGACAGCACCAGAAGAGGATGGCCACAAATTACCGACGTAAAAGGATTTCACGAGCAAGGCTTGGTTCGCAGTACTCATTCAAAGTTTCGCATTGTTCAGGAGGAAGATATGCTGATGCCTGGTCAAAGTTTGGTTTTTGTTCTCGTAGCCAATCTCGATGTGTTTCCACTAAAGTAGCGAGCTGTTCAGCTTCAGTCGTCAGCTGTAATGCGTTTTCTTCTCGTTGTATAATTTCATTGAGTCCGTAGAGGCACTTGCAATTGGCCTTACTCTGCAAAAGCCATTGCGTCAGGACAGCAAAAGGTGGTCCAGTGTTGACATCCATGGAACACAGCGTGCAGCCTCAGCATCGAGAAAGTAGACAAGCGCATGCACAATCCTTGAAGCTTGTCTTGATCTCGGAGTCCGGCAAACTCGTTCGCTTGTACGCGCGTTACGAACAAGTGTAAGCTGATGCATGGACACACGTCATCTCAGGCAGCTTCCAAGTATACCCAGGGATACATCGACACTGCTCTACTGAATGTGGCACGGTGGCCACAGCAAGAGAAAATAGCGGAGACTCGTACGGTGTGCTTGGTCTGTCTTCACGGGCACTGGTATGTTTTATCTTCGCTGTGTGAGCCTTCTGATGCTGCACTGGCCAGCAAGCGTGTGCTTGTTCATCGCGCATATACTCTCCAGTAGCAAGCCATTCACAGTAAAAAAAATCCACGAGGTCGCTCACCGATCGGTAGATCCACTCGCTTGACAGAGCTCACTGGACAGACGTACGCGGCGTGTTCCCGCTCGCATTTGTCAACATTGTTGCGTACGAAACCCCAGCTGCAATGACAATCAGCAAACGACCGTGGCACAAAATGAGCGTCGGGGAAGAGTTTGGTACTTGCCACGAATCTCCGCAGCTTTCATTCCATCAGCAAAAACACACTGTCCCGACGTCTCCACTTTAACGTAAGGTGGGTGCACGTGCATTCAGCAAGTGATGTCACACTTGCCACATACGTCGCTGGCTCGTAATTGCCAACTCGAGGACAGCTCGTTAGAACACACTCAAGTATCCTAGAATCTTTTTCGTACGGGTGATAGCTGTCACAATACGCGACAGAGCTAGCGACAGCAATGCCGCGCATGCGTTTATCCCGACCTTTGCAGGTAAACACTTCCGTGTCCAGAGCGTTGGCAGCTACTTCCTCGGCTTAAATAACCACTGTGTCCCTACATAGACAGTCATTGATCAGTTCCATGTCTCGAGGGAATAACATGGCTACACAGCCCATGGGGAACACATAGAAACGACGCCTGCACTGGAAGCAATGTGACGAATTCAAGCCTACAAATAGTAGCAGATACCGATCGAGTCATCACAATGAGAGCAAAAAGAGAGGACCGAGACTACGTTTAGGTTTATGTTACTGCACGTACCTTAGACCAATGAATCTTCGAACGCGATCTTTTGATACGCCTGCGACCTTTCATAAATTCAAGATATATTGGATCTGCTCCATGAATTCATATACTTCAGTAAACTACTTCTAACCACTTGGAATGTACTTCCTCCGGGGCAAAATAAACGCACGATCGGAATATACAGGTGTCCAAAATAAACGCAACTGATAGTATCGGATTATCATCTTATACAAATATTTACTATAGGGGTTCACAATCAGAAGAGAACGGGCGAAATATTGAAAACGGCACATAAAAATTTAGAAATTATAAAAAATAACAAGAAACAATTCAATAGAGTGCCTTGGTCGGACCACAGCAGCTAGGACATCTTCTCAGCTTATATGTCTTGATGTAGTAAGCTACTTGCCTCGTAGTATTGCTGAACGACAGCAAATGCATCCAAACAACGAAAAATGAACATCCATCACATTTTGGCGCTTCCAGTGTTGAAAACTGTGATATTTACTGCCCGAACGACGGTGTTAAGCTCGGACCACTCTGGACTGCGAAACGCTTGATCTGGCACTATTGAGGAGTAGAAACTTCGTCTTCTAGCAGCACTGTTGCTGATACACTTATTTGCATGCTTTTAATACGTCTTGATTGCCATCTTGGACTAGGGCGGGAGTTTTCTTGTCGACCGCCGCTCGCTGTGTCCATTCATTCCGACATAGCGTCGGTCCTAGGATGAGATTCAATAAGAAAAATATATTAGCAGAAAGAGGTGATCTAGGGCTTTCTTTTCATCCAATCTGTGTTCTCTAAAACGTAATTTTGAACCAATTACGATGGATTTTGTGTATATGTTGCGTTTATTTTGCCCCGGAGGAAGTATTTCATTTATCGATAAAGGAAACAATGTGGTTTTTGAATGGTTGATTTTTTGCTCGACAGCTGCGTTTGATGTCTTGGGATTTTTGGATTTATGTCCGATACATGACTTTTAAATATTAATAGAACCTTTCTATCTGCGTAAGTGTGGGAAGAGCAATGTTCTGTCTGATGAATGCCTTAAAAGTAAGGAATGCGCAGATGTAGAAGGATAAAAATATTTATAATGATAAAATGCAACGGCTTTTTTATAGCTGTCAATGGCTTGGCTCACCATTATTAACTTCAGCTGCACCCATCTTGTATTGTCGTAAACGTGAGACTGCCAAATTAAAATCATGGATAGTGTCACCAGACAGCCACGATAATTTTAAACACTGTTTGATCGTGAACGCTGTTTTAATCAAATCCAGTGGATTGGTAGAAAACAGCGTATGCAAACAGAAAAATCCAAGATTTTACCAGACGGACCCTTAGTGCCTCGCAGAGAGTGTATTACTAACACGATGTAGCTTGTTGCCAGCGCATATTGACAGGCTCCATGATAACGTGAATCGCTCAATCGATCTGCGCATTTTCTAGCCCCAATAACAATATCTTTTTCACTGCTGTAGTATTAAACACTTCAGGGTCCTGCATGATGCGTTCCAACATAATATTAGTAGTAAAATGTAGTCTAATTAGTAATTAACTATTAGCTACTATGAACTTATGAAATCTAGTATGTAATCTGGGCTCAGTTTCCATGGTCGATTTCCTGGCAGTCGTCACGCAGAATCGCTCTTATTGTCTACTCTGGAAGGCTGGGTCCGGTGCTGGGGTAAGGTCGAAAAAGCACTTTACACTGATCTTCAGTCGGATCCCCTCTTCTCTGGTTACTAGCAATCTGGATTCGCATTCCGCCACTGCTTCCACTTGCGCACGACACTGTCGCCACAGAAATTCTAAGTGGTCAAAGGCAGTCTTTACGTGTCCTTGGAAAACTACTTGATTCCGTAATTGCCACATCCATGTTGTCGCAATTCCACAAATACCTTTCCAGATTCGATCAAACACCTCATAATAGGCCTCGTTAAACCAACTATGTTTTTCCATCATCGCCCGCTTGAGACTTTCCCCAATCGGTGGGGCTCGTCGCGTCACTATTGCTTCTTGAAAACCAGCTAATTGTGTATGTCTGTTATGGCTGCTCCTTCCCATTGTTGCATGAAACGCCGCCAAAAATACCGAGCCCTTTCACATTCCCAGAAAATATGCTCCACTCCATCGTGCTCGCTTGTACACCTTTCGTCCAATAGACATCGCCGGGCTCCATGTTCTCTCACGTAGAAAGTGTTAAGTTGCATGGTCGCCACCCGAAACTGTACCTACACTTGATAGTTAGTTAGCGTGTTGTCATGTTTCCATACCTGTGTCGGTTCAACATCCTGTGTCATAGCCCACCAATCACTTAACTCGCACTTTCGTTTCCAACGATCCATAAGAGCAAGCAGTTGTGGGGCCACTCCATGATTATACATCAGCCTAAATGACCGGCGCAATTTCGGCCATATCTTCCAAGTAGGAATTGTTTCGTCTACTTACCATCCAATTAAATGTAAAGCTGGATGGGGTTGAAACACTATTACCTTCTCGTGCAGCTCCTGCTCAGCTTCCTTGTCAGCCAAACTACATCGTGTAATCTTCCACAGAATTCCATCTGCCTGTTGACGCACTGTCACTTGTTCCGGACGTGTGCTATTCTCTCCAATGATATTTCCCGGGGACGCTAGTGTCCAATTGAACCCTTCTAACAATGTTGGTCCGATGCACATACTTATCGTAGGCTGTTCCCCAATGTAATGTCCTACTTCTACTCTTGGCGAGGCTAATATCACCGCGCACAGCCAACGCCCTATCTTCGCCCTCGTATGCGACTTCCCATCTACTCCATGAATCTGCCACATATACGTATTAGTCGTTAGTCTAAGTATTCGTAGAGTCCTTATCGCTGTAAGTGGTATCCGGTCGTATTTCCTCGCCCCTAATTCCTTTGCCCTTTCCTCTCGAATCCATGGATTTAAAGCCCAACAATAAGTCCCCCAGAAAGGCACCATGTGATTCGGCAAATACCCATGGAATACGTAGTCATTGACCCGAGGTTTATTACGAACTGTTCCCCAGGCACTAGCCTCCCTCCCCGTCCACCGATCCGCGATTCCATGTTTTTGACCGCTTGGGGCAGAGTCGATGAAACATACTCATCTAGTTTCTCACAGTCACTTCTCCTTGGTCCTAACCATTCCATGACTTCCCGTTTTAAACTGCGCACTGACCAGATTCGACACTACGCCCTGCTTGGCAAACTGTTAACCCTTTAGCCGGCGTCAAAATATGCTCCACTCCCTCAGCTGGTTTTTTCCCTACTAGGTCCAGCCACGTCTGTTGGTAAATGTCCGTTGCCGCTAGTAACCCTTGACACGCTAGCTTTAATCTTTGTACCTTCAAAGCCACGGGTATCGAAATTAACCCAACTCCACCGACTGCGTGAGGAGTAAAAAGTAACGTCGGAGAAATCTTATGTCTCCCTTCGTACTCTTACACCATAGGAATGCCTTCTGCATGTTGACCAGTTCTTGTAGAACTTCCGCTGGTATAGCGAACATTCCAGCTGTGAAGAGGATGGAGGGTATCGCGATGACATTAAACAGTTGCACTCTGTCCATCACCGACGTGCCACATGTCGTCGCTATCGCTAATCTCCTTTGGACACAACGTAGTCTTAGTGCCCAGTTCACTGTTTCTAAATCCGCCCATCCAAAGTAGTACCTAGATATCTTATCGTGTCGCCGTCCGGTAATACCGGTAGACTGTACCATTTTTGTGGTAATTTGTGTAAGAACACAAATTTACTTTCGGCCGGCTTAATTTTTAATCCTGACAGATCCCCAAAACGCCTGACCACTCCCAATACCGTCGGTATTTGCCGGCTCGCCTCAAGAAAACTGTTGAGTCGTCAACAAAGGCCGAAAATCTATGCTGATAAGAAGTGGCATGATGTAGGGGTTGTATCCCTTGAAACCCCGGCTCCTGCTTCAGAGCCAGCGCGAGAGGCTCAACACCAACAATAAAGAGTAACGGCGCTAGCGGACATCCCTGTCGAATCCCTGATTTTACCTGTATGGAGTCTGAAAATTGGTTGTTTACAAGAAATTCCGCTGAGTCCCCATGTGCAGCCGATTCATTAAAGCAACAAAATCAGTCGAGAATCCAAATAATCGCAAAACTGAAAAAAGATATTTCCTGTCCACTGTATCGTACGCTTTGCTGAAGTCTAAGAACAAGACCCCGACACTCTCTGCAGCTGACACTTTCTTAATCATCTTGTATTTCTTGAATACTGCCTTCATGAGAATCACCGCCTTATCCATCCTGCGACCTGAGACAAATCCCTGTTGGGTATCCCCGATGAGATTTCCCAGAGACTTCTGTAGACGTCGAGCTATGATTTTGGCGAACAATTTATAACTTGTCGTTAGTAGTGATGTGGGCCTGTAATCCAGAGCGTTACTCGAATCTCCTTTTTTCCGTCGAGGAATTACGACTGCTTTCAGAAAAGAGCGAGAAGGATCCCCTCCTCTTAAGATCTCATTGAACATAGTTGTTAGGGGTTCCAGAAGACTGGAGGTAAAGTTCTTATAAAAATAATTACCAATTCCATCCTGCCCTGCTGCCTTCCTACGCTCAATACTCCTGATAGCCCACTCAACATCTTTCTCCAAGATCTCCGACATTAACTCCATATTTTGAGATTCCGAGACTTTATTGTGTTCTGGTATGTTCATAAACTGTCGTAATTTAGCAGGCAGCTGTTAACTTCCCACAGTTCTATGACTACATCCCAGAATCGGTTTCCACGTCACTGCAAACTTATTTGGAATGGACAAATCATTTGCGAACTCTTGGGCTGATGTTGCCACTATCTTCGTGACCGTTTGATCTCTCTCCCACAATGATGCCCTCTTAAAAAGCCAGCTTACATCGACTGCAGACCTATGTAAACGAAAACCGCGCCGAATCACCCGTTCTGTTTGTAATGATTCCAAAATAGCATACGCTTCTTTCTACGCATGGCTATCGATTTCCGCGTTTTATATAAAATATCTCGACAGCAATCAATCCAGTCGTCCCAATTAGTTAGTGCTAATAAGCAAGCCGCCTTGGTCGATAAACGCTCCAAAATCGTATTCCGAATCTCCTCCTTCTGAGAACCCGGAAACGGGTACTGCATTCTTCGGATCGTAGTCATAGTTCGGGACACGCTCGGATCTTTTAAATAAAGACATACTTGATTGTGATCAGTATGAAGGGGTGGGGCCGTAACTGCCAACCAAACTACCCAATATTCCAGTCTCCTGACACGTAAAAACGATCTAAACGACTCGCCTTATTTCCACGCCAGTATGTGAAATGTTCATGCGGATCTAGGTGTGACTCTTCCAGTGGTGACACCATCAAAGATCTTGCGCCCCACAAGTGTCACTCCTTTAATATTCTCTGCAAAGCACCACTCTCTGGCCGCGCCGATTGAAGAATGCGCGATGACTTGTCCTCCCGCAGCTGGTTGTTTTTCATCATCGTAATCTTCGTCCTCACTGCTATTTTCCATGTTCACATCCTCTTCGGGAAGTCCCCGTCTCCCAGTCAAAATTGCGGAATAGTGTTGGCCCCCATATCGTAAAATTATGGGCCGTTTATTGTCTCGTGACTCGGAGTCAGGTGACGTCAGATATGTCCGTAGTTTTGCATAAAAATCTTTTGCCATCATGAGGTACTCCCCACTCATTTGATAAGTCTTGGCCTGGAAACGCCGCGTTTCCGGAGTATAGTATAGAACTCCAGGTACTTTAACTCCAGGAGGGTGACTAAGTACAAAAATATCTCGTTGCAGCAATGTGCTCACCGTCTTGAGAGTATCGTTACATCCCCACACATTTCTGGGTATTGTTTCCATTACCCCTGATCCACTTTCCGAAAATTCCAGTAAATACTCCATAAAAAGTCGTTTCGATTCTTTTGGGGAAATCCTACGATATCCCCTGCCTAATTCAATTAACGTTGGTTTCCTCCCACCCGGAGGAAACTTGACATCAAAGTCCATCTACGCCCGCGCCAGACACCCTTCTTTAAGTTTCCTCGTCATTTCCTCCAACAATGGCGCATTGTCTAGTAATCCAGCCGAACACGCTAATGCTTGGCAGACCGCAAACATCTGGCAATTACCAGTAGCCGGTGTCGGGACAGACTGGAGGTCCAATAATCGTAAGACTTCATGGATTGTAGACAATTCAGCTTGCCCCGCCATCTCACATTGAATGGGGACAGAAGGCTTTATCGGGCCTTCTGTTCGCTCCACTAGGTCCAGTGCAGACGTTAAATACGCCTTCATCTTGCTTTCCATCGTTAGTAATTTACTTGGTTTCAGATTGGTAAGTACATCCAGTTTGCTGGACGACGAAGTCGCCCTTTTACTTTTACTTGTCCCATCCGATTTCACACCACCCGCAGTAGTCTCCATGTGAGAGTCGCTTGTTCCACTGCTTTGCATCCCGCTGGCCACAGTCTCCGACTGTCGAATATCCGACCGTAAACTTGACGTGAAAGGCGTTCGCGCCGGCCTCTTCTCTTCGGCCAGTATTTTCGGTCTCTGCTCCTCATCTTTCCGCTTCTTCCGTTGCACCGTTATCCATTCCGACGCTGCATGCCCTGTCTTCCGTTCACTTGTCGGTGGTACTAATTTTTCATGTCCCGTGTAGACGACTTGGGCCCTTCAGCCGATGTTGTCCCGCTAGCCTTGTCCTCATTTTCCATTTCTGTCACCTTCATATCATTACTCTCATCTGATGAACTCTTCTCGAGTTGACTAACTCGTACCGCTTCCACTTGGGTCCGAAGTTTCTCCATACTCCGGAAAGTAGGCGCTTTAATTGAAAATTTCTGAAATTCTTCCAGTGTTACCTGTATGCACTTGGTCTTCAATAAGTCTTCAAGGGGTGACGTGCATTTCCTCATCGGGTGTCCCAGCTCTCCACACCGTAAACACTGTTTCCTTCCGCCCATGGACTGGTGTATCACTACTAACATCGTCTGTCCCCAAAGAATTCTCGTAATACCCAGCAAGACCGTTGGGCAAGCGTCAGATTTTACGATTAATTCCCACGAAGTAGAAGTATCCGAATAAGGGCCATTCTTGTCCAAATCATTCAATTGAAATTCCACTCCTAATAATTTCCGTAAGAACCCAGATAATTTTAACAAGACCACCGAACGTGTAATATTCTTGATAATACACGAGTAAAAACCTTTGTGTCCGAAACTTTCTCCATTGCTTTTCACTTGTGTATCCCATGCTGAACTTCCAGTTGGTTGTGCTACCTGATGTAAATTGCGCAATCGATGATCATACCTATGAAATGGTACAATTACATCTTCATACTTCTTCGCCATGTCCCTCGTAAAAAAATGAAAGTAAAGCGCATGATTGCCACTGTCGTAACTAATGTTCTTGACTTGTGCCACCATTTTCCACGAAGCCAGACAGCCAGAGTTTCGAGTTCCCGCTGCTGTTGCATTACTTTCTTGAATGCATTTTGTACTTAGAAATGCTTCCTTGATTATGCTCTCACCACGTAAATCCATGACTAAACAACCTTCCACTTGGGCACGAATTGTGTGCACTAGTCTCCGTTGTTCATCAATCTTCATAATTCTTCGCAAACATTGAGGCAATTGTTTCGTGATAATAGTGCCTTCCACCAAACCTTGCACTATACGCCATTCATCTTGCGTCCCCTCACGAACCATCATCGGGGCAAATTTGCCATAGTCCTTTTCACAGACACTTCGTAGCCGTACAATCTCCTCAGACGAATAAATGTTAGTCTTGAATAAAAAGGTTCTCTGCTCCAATTTGTCCACAGATTCTTCCACATTCCGGCCAGCCACTTTATTTATCCATCCTTTCAACGGCAGTGGCACCAAGTCCGCCCTCTGAACCTTCGCTTGCCCAATTAGTTTCCATGAGATGCTTTCCAGAGTTTGAGCCGAACGTTGCGCTAACAACGCTGCTCCGACAAATTGCTTCCGCCATACCTCCCAGTCCTGCGCCGGATCCACAACCACAAGCTCAAAATAGTCCAACAATCGCTCCACTTTCTGTCTCTTCAACTGCGGTAGCCGTTTAGCGGCTTCGGAAAGACGTGACCCTGGTCCGCGTGCCTTCACGTATACCAGAGAACAAAGATCTTGCGTAAGGTCCAGCCACGCGTGCACTCGTGGCCTCGTCGTCAAGGCTTGGCTCAATGCCGTGTGAGTGCCTGCGCTAAACATTTCGGTCCTTGGGAGGCCACCAGGTCTATGCCGCCTTTCCCTGGCGCAGCTGCCGTCCCGGATTCTTCCACTTGATTCATCTAAGTCAATGATGATTTTTTTTCTGTAAATCCGGTGTCACTACCGGTATTACTGATTTCGTACCACCATCCTCCTTATAAGTGGTACTTGCTGGTACCAGTATTACCGGTTGAACAACCGGTTCGGCTGGTTCCATTACAGTATCAGAGCGATCGTCTGCCTCGGGCGCCGAATCTTCCGTGTTGTACGATTCTGGTGATTCAGCAACCACTTCGTCCGTGTGGCCTGTTGCCTCCCCAGTTCGCTTTGGGATGCCTGCTTCCAATCCAGATCTGGAACCAGATCCGGGTCATCCTTTGGCCCAGGGGCATCATTCGTATCTTGCATTGTAGTCCTAAACCCTGATCTGTCTAAAGATCCGGGGCTGATTTCGCAAATTTAGAGCTTCGAACTCACTTTTATACATTATCTTGAAATTTACCAACACACACAAAATCTCTTTAGAATTCGGAACCCGTTCTTTTCTCAATAGACAGCAGGGGTGGGTTGGTTGGGTTTAAATATTTTGGGTTTTATTAAGTTTAAAATAAAGGGAAACACTAAGGGCACCGCCTATAATTGAATTGGGCACCAAAACCGGACTTAGCCGAATCTATAGTGTAAATGTAAATTACTTTAAGTACAAAAATCACAATTACTTCTTGCATTGACGTCAATGTTCTATACCTCTTTATACACCTGTCACGTTTCTTGTCATGCTAGACATCACCTTCGTTTCGGTCTCTGTGATACACTCATTTGCTACCGTAAACCAAGTATTTGGATCAGTGCAATAAAAAATGTACTTACACAAATACCACCACAAGTAGGACGAAATTTTGTGCCATAACTTTAGTAAGTTACCAACGAAATGTCGTTTCGATTGCAATTATAATACAGTAGTACTAATTCAGTCTCAAATTGGTACCATTGTACAAGAATTTATTGTGATCTTTGTTTCAGAAAAACGAATATGCTTTGGAAGCAGTTTATTCTCTATAAATAGAGTAATTTTCCTTCGGCTACAATAACTTGTTTTTCTCCAAAAGCCTTTGATTGCGCTTTAGCAGAATTGATTTCAGGAAATACTATTTGCTGAAGCAGGTATAACCGCCGAAATCAATCATTTTTTGCACGTTTCTAATTCTTGTTAGCATATCTGCTTATCTGACATTGTCATCTTAATCTACCTAATCTATTATTTATCTTACCAACTAGCTTTAATAACACTGGAAGCATTCCGTGCACAGCAAGCTTTCTGAACCTATTAGGAGATATACCCATTTTTCGGGTACAACCTCTAGGACGCCCTGTTAGTTCGCATCTATTTCTCACTCTGCTTTGCGCAGAATCTCTTGGCAGTTTGCCAACTATGAGTATACTCAACTGCAAAACTCGCCTATAGCAAATTATAATTAAAAGAGGGAGGCATGAAAGATCTAATTCCAGTACAAGATAAACTAATATTAACAGGTATAAAACAGAGATAGTTGGCTTAATTCTTTTTCAGACTCTTACTTACTATCAGAGAAATTGATAAATTGCTGCGAAAGCTGCGACTATTTCTCAACTTGACTGCAAAACTATTTTCCGTCATACAATTTAAATTCTTTTATCACGCTAGTGAACGGACTGCATAGGTTATGCTACATCGACGATCTAAGCAAAGTATAAAACGGTGTCTAAAGTACCCCTAGACTCCTTGTAATGAAGTCTTAACTGGTCTGTGGTCTGGGAACAAAGTACCACAGCGGATGACAGCGTTAATTGGTCGTATGCAACCATGATAATATTACAATAGTGAAATATTGGTAACTTAGTTTAATTGATTTGGATAATAATTTTTAGTAGACTTGCGTCCTCGTTTCTTTAAACGCAATGTTGTGATTATACGTCGAGAATCTGAAGTTGTCATAGAGTCAGTATGTGATGAAAAAATAAATTCGATTTAATTCGACTAAGTCCGATTGGGTGCCCAAATCAATTTTATGCAGCGCCCTTAGTGTTTCCCAAAATAAAACCCAACTTCGCCAAAAGCGGGAGAATTGGGTTTTATTTGGGTTTTATTCCAGGACAGATGGGCCATCTCCGTCTCAGTCATAACGAGTAATCAAACTCAGAACGCAACTCTTTCACTACTGAGCGTGTCGAGAAGCTGGTCTTCATCAGGACCAATCAAAAAGTACTTTCTAATGCTAAACCTGCTAACGATGGCATTGAGTCTCTATCAGACTCTTCGGATGGTTGTAACGATAACGACAGCTCTGATGGTGATGACAGCGCATAAAAATGTCTCACTGAATATTAATTTAATAGCTCATCATTGTCTAAATAGCTACCATTGCATAGGCAGGCAGACTGAGCTCTATTTCATAATGTGATTTTAAGAATCTGAATACTGGTGGGTCGGGGCCTGGGTGGCTGTGTAATGCTGCGCAATTTGGGTTTTATTTTGGGTTTTATTGGGTTTTATTTAAACCCAACTTCTGATTTTAAAAATTTTAGGCAGCTTTACACCACGGGCGTATTCAAATGGGTTATCTATTATTGGTCTATCTTCTACAGTGCTTCAACACTTAGCACCTTCTTCAAGTGTTCTAATCTTTTGTGCAAACGTTTTCTCCTCATCCTCAAGCGCGTCAATCTGCTTCATACGCTGGACGCACTTTGCGACTAGACAAAACTATGGCTTCTTGCAAGTCGCCAAAAAGGTGGGCCCAAGCTTGGCATGATCACCATTCCCTCCACCGCACTCTCGCACAGGTCCACACGATCCACTCTGCTGCAGCCTGGAAAAAAAAAATTCTGCACGAGCTCTACCGTCGAACGTGAATTCTGGATCAGGTATCGCAAGAAGAAGAGCGACTTGCGCTTAAGTCGAAGGTCCGAGGCACCTTCCAAGTTCTCACATAAAAGGTCAAGACCCTTCCAGCTATCACCAAGAAAGCGCTTCTCGGCTGCGACATGATGACGCACCAGACACGAAATCTCCAGGAGTGGTTTAACACGGCAAGTGACATCTGGATCATCACGTGCCAAAGTGCAGTGCACCTCGAGCAATCCCATGTATATTGCTGCATCCTGGCAAAATGGATCGTTCTGCACCACGACGGGGCAAAACTCAGCCGCCAAAGCACGAGAAGACGCTTCTTGGTATTTTTTAATCACGTTATCCATGACGCGCAGGCCCCCATCTTGACAAAGTTCTGCGCGTTATCGATCTGATCGATGCGCGTAAGTAATTCATCCAGCAGCATGTCCTGGTACTGTACCAGCTCATCCGGTGAATAATCAGCATTCCCATCGGCAATGGCGCCATCTATGAGGCAAAGACAGGTCGCGGATCCTCGCCTTCCAAGATGCGCAAAATGTCATTGATGCGCTCAGTCTCATCAATCACGCTTCGCTCACTAAAAATTTGCGCTTATCTTCTGAAAAGAGGGAGTCACCCCGGACGGTGTCGTGTCGTCTGGATGCTTCAACGTCCATTTCATGAGCGCTTGCCACTTGGCGTCGTCTACTGCAGCCTTTTTTCGGGAAGAGTATCAAGAGTTCTTATGCTTATCACAGAATATGAGATTCACACCGACCATTCCTACATTTTGCACCGATTGCAATTTGTCAGTGGTATTAATTCAAGCCAGAATAGAATCGCGTGTTTTTGCAGATATTGTAATATGTCCGGTGGTGTTCGGACCGATATCACAATTTTAGGAATTGTGATTTTTGGTGCAACGTAATTGTGATCACAAAAGCGAGCTTCCACAAATTGTCCCAATACTAGTGGTTCTTACGGTTCGAATGTAGGTACTTTGTAGGCAAGACTGACCAATCAGAGCATACCTTCGGGTGCCTACAAAGTCCCTTTTTTCACACGTTTGACTTCAGCGAATGTCGAAGAGTACGCGCCTGGTATCGGAGAGCGACCGGTTTGACTTTGACGAAGCCCTGCTGCCAGAAGACAGTTGGGACAAACCGCTGGATCCAGACAAGTATGAAGTGGGGAAGATTTTGGATGTTCGAACTGGACGGAAAACCAGGTTTGGCCGGATCCACAGGGAGTTTCTGGTGCAGTGGAAAAACTACGAACAACGGTCGTGGGTGGATGAGCTGGATCTAAATTGTGGGGCACTGTGGGTATGGTAGATCAATGGAAAGCCTCTCTCCGCCGAAACTGTCCCAGTCGTCTGCCTCGGCAGGATCGAAACAGGAAAACGTCTGGCCAGCTCTAACCCATCCCTAGCCAGTTCCGATCCGTCCTTGATCACCTCCAAGCGGAGGAAAAGGGGAGAGTCCTTCCTCCTGCACCAGTGGCGAGTCAGCTCCTGCGCCGGATGGCGAGTTAGGTGTAGAATCAGGTTGCGCCGAGGAAGCGAGTGGAGATACTGCGTCTGCCTCCATTGTAAGTGAATCAGAGTCGCTGTCTGACTCAAGTTCCCGTTCACTAGCCGAATTGCCCAAATAACATGCTGCGTCCTTTTTTGTAAACGGGGGTTCTCATTGATGCTGTCCGTTTAATGCACCATCTCGGCCGACAGATTTTGCAACATTTCGAGCTAGTGTGGTGAAGTGACTCGGAAATTAACGAGCTAATGAGAAGTGAACGCACCCACCTGATTGGTGAAAATGCTGGTCCTAGCGAGCTGCCCGGACCGGCCAACATGGGACGTGGGCTAGTAGCTGCCGGGTGTATTCTCTGGCGGCAGAAGGGTGCCAGGCACGGAGTCGAGCCAGGTGGGCGTGATCAAGGGACTTGGTACCGGGCTAGCCAGAGGTGGACCGGATGGCTGCCGATAGTGGATCACCGAGGGATGGATGGTCTGAAGGATGTACGTGCCTGAAGACGGCTGGGCCTTTGTGGAAGGCGGAGGGGACGCCGGAGGTGGATGCTAAACTGCTCAGGAAGAGCTGACGCCAGCGGCTAAGTGGACCTAGATGGATTGCTATCCAGGTGGAGCCGGATGGGTTTGGTGTACGATACACCAAAGATCATCCAGGCGAGCCGGCTGGTTTTGGTATACAGTACACCAAAGAGCATCCAGCTGGTGCCGGATGGTTTTAGTGTGCGCCACACAAAAAAGATCCAGCTGGAGCTGACTGGGTAAGACACATAACTATACAGCCGGGCTATTTGGGGTAGGTTACACATAAAGGAGTATTGGACATAGGGAAAAAAATCAGTATACGTTTCGCTTTCTAAGACACAAGTCGCTTTCATTGGTTCACAGCATAGGGCTAACAAGGTCCCCTCTTGCTGCTATTGGTTTCCCGGGGAAGGTTAAAGTAACGCACCGGAAATCCCCTGACCGGGAGTCGCGGCGACTTCGTATACTCACTCAAGTCGCCCGTGTTTTGAACACGGTTTTATCTCTATTTGAAAGTGTGGTAACGTTTTGGCCTACTGTGGAAGATTGTGGAGTTTCATTTGGATTCCCCATTACGTACACGACTGGATTTGCCCCTTTATTATCTTTGGTTTTGTTGGCCGATCGATTATTCTCGGTCTAGCCGTCGCAGTATACAAATTGCCAATCCTGCTCCCCGGTGAAGATTTTCGCCCAGGAGCTACCCATAGTCCTAACCCTCGTCTCCCTATTCGACGGAATTTAACTTTTTACCCTAGGGTCCATCAAGAGAGCGCAACCGACAGTGCTGACGGGTACACAAGGTGAACTTTTCGAACATATTGGATCATCCAAGCCGTCACGACCAAGGTGATGGAAGTGACCGATCCAGCCGGCTGGATGCCGGATCGGATTAAGACCTGGATGAACGGAGTACCCCCCCCTCAGTTAGTCATCTGGGCACCCCGTGGGTGTTCGCATCTGAGGAAGAATTTCTAATGAGCGACTACTCAACAATGGTGCGCGTGCCCGGATCTCTTGGTGACCCTGGTATCACCGCGAGTCCCTAGTGGGCGAAAGACCTAAACCTGTCAAATTCGTTGAAGACGTTGTGTCGGGTGCATTGGGGAAAGGCATATCGCCCCCAATGCTGCTGAAGATGGAAGAATGTGATGGTCGACTCGGATTGGGGGAGTTCAAGGTCGACATTAAAGAAGAAGCTACTCCCCTGGAGGCTCCTACTGGAGCTGGTCAGGATTATGGTACCGGTCAGCTGGTCTCCTGGAGCCGGCTCGGACTGTGGTACAGGTCACGATAGTCCGAGGAAGGATCATGGTTTCGACCATGATCCGAAGAAACAAATGCATGTAATGGATATTAAGGAAGAAAAAAATTAAGAAAGAAGAATCGGAAGCTGGATAAGACCGGAGTGGGAAGCTGGCTGGATTAGGATCAAGTCACTATCCAGGTCACCTACCTCTTAAAAAGCTGGATTGGTAAGAGCTGGATTATCCAACCCGCAAAGATAGGACACGTTTCGAAGAAGAAGAAGAAAAGCTGGACGGCCTATCACAGAAGGTTACGGGATACCGATCTGGAGCGTGCCCGCCATCTTCGCGAGTTGGAGCATTTCTTGCGGACGGATGGGGTCCTGCAGATAACACGACTGAAAATCTTTGGTGGATTAAAAGGTCCCGTCTCTCCCCCATCCCTCTCAGACAGCCACGTGTCCCTTATTAGAGGACTTTTCAATCAGCTCAAGCAAGCCGGCATCAACACCGGCACTTTCGATCCGAACCAGTTGTTCGATCTGAAGACAGACAGGCTGAAGGAGGCATCCAGCGCACTGCACGACCGCTTGGCACTGTTAGTGGGCTGCTCTCCGTCACAGAAAATGACAGCGACAACTGGATTGACGCCACCTTCGCCGCCGGTAGCAGGCATACCGGCCTGATTACACTCGGGTTCTTCTCAGTATGAGTCTGCCCCTTCAGAAGCGGATTCAACCGACTCATCGGTAGGCATTACCCGCATGACGCTTGGCCCATGGGGAGCAGCGCGTGTGGCGACGGTCATGAGGTTTGGAGAATATGAAGATCCAGATACGCCCGAGCGGGAGAAAGCCAGTCAGCACAGCGTACAGACCCGGACGGTGACGGCAGATCCAGAGCCAAAAGACGAAGACGTGGACGGGCGGATTAAGAAGGAATGTCGATCTTGGCCCAGCTGCCCCCAAGTCCCCGCGAGTAGACCCTCAGGCGAGCCCTCAAGTGCTGGATCACCTTCAGAACATGTTTTCGGCGTTGATGGAGCGATATTGGAAGAACAGCGCCGGGTTAGTGCCAGCCGCTGCAGTCCGGGGTCACCGGACCAGACGGCTCGTCGTGGGAGTCGGGCGCCCGAGCCAGCCCAGTACTATGCGCGGGAGCCGATTGACGAAGACATGGAGTCAGTGCAGTCCAAGCAGAGTGAGCCCCGTGCCGTCCCGCCAAGCCGTCGGACAGGTCGCCAAACTGGACGGCCAACGAATAGGAAGTTGTCTCTCAGCGACGTGGATATGGAATCCGTCAAGTCAGCCAGGTTCCAATATGATCCGGATGACCTGGATCTGGGGATAGCTCGCCGAGCCAATGTGGCCTCACCCAAAGCGTTTGATCCAGACTCAGGGGCGATTACCAGTGTGCGGATGTCAGCCACGTCCGAGTTTAGGGTTTTCACTGGACGGGACATGGATGATGACCAAGCCCGAGGATGGCTGAGCAAGACGAAGTCAGCACTTCTCTGAGACTGTACGCCGGACTATGAGAGCTGCCTGATCTTCGGTGACTTGATGAAGGGTCCAGCTAAAAACTGAATCCAGCAGCTCAGCCGGGAAGTCCGTAACGATTGGAGGGAACTGGTTGAAGCTTTTGAAGAGCAATACTGCGGATCGGGAATGTCGGTAGCGCACCAGTATTTCCACACCAAGAAGCGGGCAGATGAGACCCCTCTGGAATACCTCCATCGCTCGAATGACGCAGGAATGAGGGTGGACATACCGGTTAAAGAAGATGCTAGTCGGTAGAAGGCTGCTCGAGAACACATGGAACATTTCATCAGCACGTTGGACGACCGGAAACTGACAGACCCGCTCGCGCTGCTGCGACTAGAGAAAACGACGGATTTGGAGCTGCCCTACGGATTTACCAAAGGGCGAAAAAGCAAGACCCTAATGCAGCAGTTGGAACGCGGAGGTTCAGGTCACGTTTTAACCCGGATCAAGGAAGCCGACCGCCATCCACTAGGACGGCCTGAGCCGTCCGCATGGTGGACCGAGAGTCGGATGCGACTAGTTCGGAAGAGGAGTACCAGCAGTTTTGGGGTAAATCCGAAGAGGAGCAATACCGGTATCTGTTCTCAGCGGAAGCCAGTCAGAAGTCCAGGCCACCATCTGAGCAAGGCCAGCAGAAGCGTTTTCCGGCTCGAACTGACCAGGATTACCCCAGACGGAAACGTACCCACTATGAGTCCATCAAGCATGACGACAAAAGCTGCTGGAAGCGGCTGACCTGCAAGAAGTGCGAAAGGAAAGGGTATCTAGCGGAGCACTGTTTATGCATAGATACTAACACGAGATCACTCGGATCGAACCAGAGTCCAACCTGGCGAGCGATCTAGCTTAACATCTTTTCCACTCATGGCGGCAACATTCCAGGATGCTTGGTCGGCGCATACCACTTCTTCATCTGGTTGTAAAACTCCTCGATTGGGCACAGTCCAGCCTCGTGCACTTCCCTGCAAGTCTTGCCGGTACACATGTCGGTAAGGAGGATAATCGATAAGCAAAGAAAGAATAACCGACAATACATGTAAGTTTGACGAATACGTCATCCGATCCCCGGGCAGCAGAGCAGGGCTGACCCTTTCCTGGTGAGCAGTATACGAACGGACGAATAGTCTCGGTCCGAAATGGTTATGGAATTGAATTTATTACCCAGTGAATCTCTAGGTTATCGGACATACCATTCGCCAGATAAGTGGTTCAAGCAAGCCAAGGCCGATGGTAAGGTTAATAACAAGAAGGTCACTATGGTTTTTAAGGTTGGATGTGAAATAGATGAGACGAAGCGGCAGGAGTGTATCAGCATTGGAGAAAGTTCGTACATGACCCAAGAAAGAACAAGAGTTAAGATTACGTTGGCTGGGTCTTTGGTGTACTACGTTACCGCCTGGGTGGGCAAGCTGGCCGGGCAGGATGCAATTTTGGGCATGGATTTTATGGTCCCGGCCGGCATACGGCTGGACTTATCGCATGGAACATTGACGTTGCCGGACGAGGTACAGATCCAGCTGGCCGGCCGGCGGCCCTTATATGGTGCCCATGTCCAGTTCCTCAAGTTAGGTCAGTTTGTAACGGTGCCAGTGGGAAGAGCGGTGGAAGTAATGGTACGACCACACGACAGACGGCGTAAGTTATGGCTGACTAGGGGCGAGTGTTGGGTACCCTCGTTTGTCAAAGGGGAAGGTCACCTCAATTACATAAGTGTGACCAATATCTCGGAAAGGCCCCTCACCTTGCATGAAGATGTGATCATTGGAATGTGGCTGGCCGAGGACAAGGTGCCCCGCCGGCCGGGTTATGTCACTATTGGCTCAAGACGCTATATCGAGTGGCAAAACCTGGCCTTTCAGGCAACTACCGATTTGGACAGCAAAGAGAAAGTAGTGGAGGAAGACCAGACTCCAATGGTGGCTAAACCAGAGTACCGGACTCCTTCTAGAATATTGACGCGGAGCCAGCCATCGCCGGATCCGGCTGAACGTGCTAAACCGAGATCCTGCCCCAATCGCTGAACTGGTTTGTCCACTCCGTCGAAGACGGACGAACGGTAGGATCGCGAGAGGCGACAAGGCAGAGTCACATGTGCGGTCACCTCCGATGCCGGATGGCTTGATGAGCAGGATGATGCTGGATCGACCGATCCGGCTGACCAAGATTCGGAAATAGACGGAGGCGGATCTGACCAGGATTCGGAAATAGCCGGAGGCGGATCGACCGATCTGGCTGACTGGGATTCGGAAATAGTCGGAGGCGGATCAACCGATCCGGAGTTAGCCGAAGCTGACCAGGTCTGCATTCATGAAGGGGGCGAGCTATATGTTGAAGGCATGGAGGATCAGATGGCGGTGCTACCTGAGAAAACTCCCTGCCCCCCGGCGGTTTCTATTGACGATCTGCAAGTGGGAGACCCGGATGTGAACAACCAGGAAGAGATCAGCAGGCTGAAGGATATCATATGGAAACGAAAGCATCTGCTGATCGGACCAGGAAACGCACTTCCTCCGGCCGCCCATGGGGCGGTATGCGACATTGATGTGGGAAACGCCAAGCCGGTTGCACAAAGATGCCGAAGAGTCGCCCCCCAGTATCGGGAAAAGCTGTCAGAGCTTATCAAGGGTTTGCTGGCCACCAAGATAATTCAGCCGTCCACCTCGCCATGGGCTTCGCCCATTGTAATCATTATTAAGAAGAATGGGGTGGATATAAGGCTGTGTATCGACTACCGGCTGGTGAACCGGCTGACTAAGCTAATGGTTTACCCGATGCCGTTGATAAACGACTTGCTGGAGGATCTGGATAAAGTTTTGTGGTATTGCTCGTTGGACATGGCTAGTGGATTCTGGGTGGTCTTTATGACCGATCGTGCACGAGAAATCGCTGCGTTTGTGACGCCCTTCGGGTTGTTCGAGTGGAACCGGATCAAGGTGGAACAAGATCCTGCTTTGGTCGGTGATGTGTTCGCCAAAGGTGACCCGTCTCCGTCCCAAAACCTTCGGTTTTGAGGCACGGCGGTCATACATTGATGACATTCTCGTGACGGCTACTACTTGGGATTTAGTATGTGAAAAAGTGGAAAAGTTGATGATTACGTGTGAAAAGTGGAATCTTTCGATTAGTGTGGTGAAGAGCTTCTGGGGAAAACTAAGGTGACTTATTTGGGTCACCAGGTTTCGATTGCCGGATTGGAAGCTAATCCGATGGATTTGGAGTCTTTGAGTAATCTGCATTTCCCGCGGTTTTGAAGGCCATGCAATCCTTTTTGGGTAGCTTGAACTATTACTGTCGTTTCATTGAGGACTTCACGGTCTATGCTGCTGTTTTGTATGAGTTACGGGAGGTGGATTACAACAAGTTGAGATAGCAGGATCGGCAAGGAGAAATGCCGACCGGGCGAAACAATATCAGCCAATGATATGCTGACCGGGCGAATAATATCAGCCCATGACGTTTTTACTGGACAACTATTTCGGCCAAAGATTAGCTGCCCTCATCCGCCCAAACAGGCAGCCGGCTTCTCAACTATAATGCTGCCCGGCCAGACGACCACATGACCAGGGCGATGGTGACTTTCGGTATGCTGAAAGCAAAGATGGCGACCACACCGGTTCTGAAGCACTTTGATGTTAATAATTTGCCCGTGGTCATCATCTATGCTAACAAATGGGCTATCTCAGCTGCCCTTGTGCAGGATCATGATGTAGTGTATTGTCCTGTGACGTTCACTAGCCGGACCGTGAAGGCTAACGAAGTTAACTATGGGCTAGTGGATAAAGAAGTTTACGGATCCTGTATGTGTGCTATACTATGCTGGTGTCTCGACCTATTAAGGTATTAACCAGACGGTCGACCCTGTCATGGCTTCTTACGGCAAATGGAATTGATTGTCGGCTGGGTAGATGGGCTGCTTTGCTGTCTCAGTGGTCTCTAGAAGTAATCAAGTGTACCAAAGGAGAAGAGGAGATACTGGGAACGTTAGCGGCCGCATCACCCCAAGGGCAGAAGTGGAGGAAGGGCTGATAGCCATAGCGCCTCAAAAACAGCAACGATAATCCTACTACCACCACCACGGGACCGACAGAAGAACGGATGATTCTAAGCTTTGACGGGTCAGCAAGCGTAAAAAAGGGAGTAGTGCTATCCTATCAAAGCTGCCCGAGTGGAAAGTGGTCGCTGCTGCTTCAGATTTTACGCCTGGCATAACAGTGAATGAGGCAGAATACCGAGGACTGTTGCTTTGGCTAGATCTGCTGACTGGCCGGAGGCAGGGGCGGATTATCATATGCGTTGATTCCAATCTTGTGATCCGGCAAATCACGGGTGAGTTATGTGCACCCTGCGGAAAGTGGCCAGAACATGAATTGTTACATGTCAAACGGGACTGCAATAAGAGTGCAGATCACCTGGCCACGCTGGCTATGCGTGACCAAGTAGGGGTCACGGCTTCTGATCCAGGCTTGTTATCAGATCTGGCAGAGATCAAAAGGCTGGCCGAACATATCCATCCGGCCAACATGGAGGAGGTAACCCGGGTGAACGCCGTCATCCGGTCGCAAAAGCGCCGTTCTCTGGCTGCCGGCTCACCATCTCCAGAAGCAATGAGCGAAGGGATAGTGCAACAGTTGCGAGCAGAACGGATTCTGCAAGCGCAAGACGAAGAGGAGTGGATAGTGGATTTCAAAGCATACTTGAAAGAGGAAGTGGAGATACTAAGTGCTGAACAAGCTAAGGAATGGTTTAAGCTAGCCCCAGATTACGAATTAGATGAGAACGGGTTATTGTTTTTCTACAGAGATGTTGACCAGCCCGAAATCGAGAGGGATAAATCCGCCTGGCTGGTCGTACCGACTACCTTGCAAACGGATACCCTCCACCACTATCACGTGAGTTTGGAAGGGGGACATCAAGGTATCGGCCGGACCTATCATAAAATCAAGGTGCATTTCCACTGGCGGGATCTCTATCGCAGTGTGCAGGCTTATGTGGGAAGTTCTCCGGATTGTGAAACAGGGAAGGGCCGGCTGACCATTAGTGGGCGGTCACCTGGAAATATACAGGCCCCCTATCCTTTCCAAGTCATTGCGATGGACCATATCCCATCCTTGCCTAAATCTCGAAATGGGTACACAGAGCTGTTGATCTGGACGGATTAGTTTACCGGGCCGGTCATAGCAAAGGCCAGCTCCACACGTACCGCTCAGCAGGTTCGTTAAAGATACGAGGAATGTGTGTTGACGATATTCGCTCGGCTGTTCCGCTTAGATAATGGCCTAATAAATCGACTTTAACTTCTTCAGTCCACATATAGCCGCATGCTGATTCCGCAATGGCTGCTTGCCGGATGAAACGCATCCCCCACTGCTTGAACCCTGTGCCCAATCCTCTGTATACTTCAGTTCCATCAAAAACCTTTGATGGACAGCTTTGCAGTCCTTTGCCGATGGCGGTTTAAACAGTGACGGGACGTTTTGTGCCGGAAATCTCATATCTGGCACATTTTGTGCATGAAATTTCACATCCGGATATCCACCGAGGTTTCCAGCGGGTCCCTTGAAGTGTTCTTCCGCATATGGTTTTTTCTCTGGAGTATTTTCCAAAGATGCCATCCGCATCTTCGTCCCCAGTCGCATTGAATTGTTGAAACCACAATTCTCCATATCCACGTTATTCTGTGATTCCTCCAGCCGATCCATTCTGTCAGCGAGTTGTTTCATTAAATCCAGCAATGTTTCGCCTTCCTTCTCGAGTTCCGTTTGCTTGTCTTCCAGATTTTCTGGTTTTACTTCGTCTTGACCCTTTGGGCTCATAACCTGTTGATTATTCTTGGTCTCCATAGTCACGATGCGATGGTAAGAAACTTGAGTCTTCAATAGCCGGTAGTAATCAATAAATCCAAACAAACTTCCACAGGAACTTGTTTAAATGTAAGTGTATTAAGAACTGTTATCGCTAGTCCTGCGTGTACCTAGATACAAGCACAATCCCAAAAGGTAAGTTTCGTAACTTTCCTTTTGAGAAGTGACAAAAGCTATTCTGATAATCGATCATTACTAATAATCGTCCATAATAAAAACAAATACAAAAATAGGTCACAGCCTAAATTTAAATTGGTTAAAACTATCGAAAATCTCCAAAAGTGATATTTTCCACAATATCACGGAAACCAACATTTTCAACATATCATCAAGCTTACTGCCAAAGGCGGTATCAGAGCTCTTGGTGTCAGGGATGCTGATGAGCTTATTCAAACGGACGATACCATGAGTATCAGTAATGTACTTGAGCCACGCGACTATGATTCTGGAAATACAGGCCCTATTATCGACCGCATTCGAAGCTTCGCCAAAAAAAACAGCAATTCGCCTTAACGAGCGCAACGCTTTTATAAAACCATCGAGTACCTTCAACCTAATGCAACCGCCAAAACAATCATACTAGACGTGGCGACACGTTGGAACTTAACACATACATTGCTTGAGCGTCCATCGCCTTTGCGTCCGTCTATTGACTGTTATATTGAAGAAGAAGCCACATCAAATCTAACAAATTCTCTGACGCAGAATGGGAGCTTGTTCGTCAAGTTGTAAAGCTGCTGGAGCCGCTCAAGTACGCATCTACGCAGCTCTCTGGGAGCCAGTACACATCAATTTCCATGGTGCTTTCGTTCCAAAATATTTTGATTGCGTGACTGGAGGCACTTGCTTCCACATATGAAGGCTGTGTTTTGTGTAAATCTGTGGAAGCAGTTGTTGTCAAGCTGCGCCAATATCAGCGTAAAGCGCGAAGTCCGCATGTATACTTCTCTGCAACTATACTAGACCCACGTTTGAAGCTCTCCTTCTTCTACAGGACGTCAACTGCTTAGGAACTCGAGAAAGCCCGCAGAGACGTTAAAAGCCATGCACGTACATTCCAAGGTGCAATTGAGGCTGATCAAGGACTTCGGGACACTGAACTGGATCCTTTCGATCAGCTGTTCAAACGACGGCGCTGTGGATCGCTCGACGATGAGATATGTGAATATCTCGATGGTGCAGTTGAGGGACGTGAGGTAAATCTTGTCACGTGGCGGAAAGAGCCCCGTGACATGTTCCCGACACTTGCGAAAATGTCACGCGTGCTACTCTCGGTAAGCGCAACAAGCGTGCTCAGCGACGGCGAATAGTACCGACTTTCGTGGCCCCCTAAAGGAATCAACTATATAATCATTGATTTGTTTGGAAAAGTGGATGTAATTAGATTTAGGGATATCCACACACATTAAAAGTACATCAATCTTCATGTCTCTAATGCCTTAAGTGTCATTCATCACACAATTTAGTTCGTGATCGTTCTTGTCGTATTCTTGAGCTTTATTTGCTTGCCGTCCACATCAATCTTGTCTTCACCATAAAGTCGATCCTGCAACACACACTTAGATCAATCTATGAGTAGTATATTACCCTTCATATTCTCAAGCCACCTCCGCTGGTTTTGCACTTTAAACTTTGCAAACGAATGCCCAGAAAAAATATATGTAAAAATATAGACAAACCTTTATTGACATCATAAAACAAAACTGTCAGAGCGTACCAGTCGCGAACGTTTTTGTCCCAGTCTTGAGCTTTAGTCGCTTGCCGTCCACATCAATCTTGTCTTCACCATACAGTCGATGTTGCAACACACAATTAGCTCAATCTATGACTAGTATAGTAACCTTTATATTCTGCTGCCACCCTCGCACTTTTTTCACCACAAACTTTGAGGTAGCTTCCCATGCCACCTCCACCTCGTGTAGACAATGTAAACCTTCTCACAGTGGAAGAAATACCTACCAGAAGAGAATATAATAATGACCACGCCTTCAAAAATCTTTCCTTGGCCAGTAATAACGCGCTAACCCAAACAGCCCGCAACCCAGCCTGCAACCCAGCCCGCAACCTGCGGGTCGACCTCAACCTGCACCAAACCCCGCGGGTTTAAGCCCTAGATATGAATATGGTGATCCTGTTTTTATCGGCGGTAACCGGGCATTGTAATTTTTTAGATAAAGTACCGAATTGTTTAGGGTCCGTCTGGTTGGCCACAAATCCGATGGATTTCACTGGATTTGCAAAAAATACACTGTTTCGGAGCAAGCACTGCTCAGAATTGGGTGTGCTGTCTGGTTCGCCAACCATCTGTTTTTTTTCAAACGCTGTTTTGGCCTCCAACCGCTGTTTCCGAGATACGAGGTCAGAGTCGTATTTCGAAACAGTGGATGTATTTTTACGGTATGCTGTAGTCGATAGAGACATATATTTTGAATTTAAGAGTAAAAAACATATACCAATTCTTCCTTATTCGTGACAGAGTACTTAAATATAATTAGTACTTCTGCAAGGTACCTTCTATCGGCGGCATGATTGTCGGCTTCAACACGAGTACCGCGCCGACCACGGTGTCATCGTCGTCTTGTTTTATCGAGGCCCATTCGTTTATGATTGGTTTTGAAATGATGCCTTTTTTTGCGCCGACAGCTGCGTTTGATCGTCTTGGGATTGTGATTTATTTACCGGTACATGACTTATAAAATATTAATAGAACCCTTTTCTAATTCTGCGTAAGTGGTGGTAAGACGCAAAGTTATGTCTGATAGAATGCCCTTAGGAGTATAGGAAATGCGCCAGATGTAGAAGGATAACAAATACTTATAATGAATTAAAAATGCAACGGCTCTTTCATAGCTGCTCAATGGCTTGGCTCACCATTACTAACTTCAGCTGTATCCATCTTGTATTGTCGTAAACGTGAGACTGTCAAATTAAAATCATGGATAGTGTTACCAGACAGCCACGATAATTTTAAACACTGTTTGATCGTGAACGCTGTTTTAATCAAATCCAGTGGGTTGGTAGAAAACAGCGTATGCAAACAGAAAAATCCAAGATTTTACCAGACGGACCCTTAGTGCCTCGCAGAGAGTGTATTACTAACACGATGTAGCTTGTTGCCAGCGCATATTGACAGGCTTCATGATAACGTGAATCGCTCAATCGATCTGCGCATTTTCTAGCCCCAATAACAATATATTAGCGCTCTTTTTCACTGCTACAGACCTGGACGGAAAGATGTGACACCTGATTTTGCGCTAATGTATAGAATTAAGATGGACAAAATTGTGTGACAAATATTAGGGTTGGTCTATTTGCAGCCAATAGGATGCAATGGCATATAAGCAGATTTGTAGCTGTAGTCCAAGGCCGATGCGATTGGTCAAATTTACATTCTGATTAGAAATTACACTTTTGCCTCCGTTTTCAGTCCAAAAATGGGGGCACGGACGGCTATATCGCGGTGCAATATATCGGCATTGCGGGCGATTTGGACGGCGCAACTTTGGGCACGGGCTTAGCACCCGCAGCGCCCATTGTGCATCAATTTGTGGTGCGCCCAGAGCCCTCGAGCTCTGAAGCGCAGATCCGGCCCTCGACAGAATTTTCGCGTCGTTTTGGGATTCGGGATTCGGGCAGAAAATTTTCAAAGGAAAACTTGAACCTTCTAGGGCACGAAGATGGTTCCAGCCATATACTTGGTCTGGGTATAGGGCCGTTATTTCTTTTGACGACCACGACCACGGCCACGCAAGCCACCCTCTCCAAGCCCCGCCACCCATGTTGCAGCCATCGCTAAGCACCCAAGCGCGTCTTTTGGCTTTCGCTTATTCCCCTCTCGTCGCCTCCGCTCCCGCCGCCACGTATGAAGCTTTTGTTCGTTTAGCTCCCGCCTTCCCCCATCCCCGCAACCCAAATCCCCAAGCGCGCCGTTTGGCTTTCGCTTCTTCATTTCTCGCCGCCTCTGCGCCCGCCTGAAGGCTCGATACGTTTGTTTGGCCTACCCGGCAGGGCGACCGGCAGGCTGCCCGATCGAGTAGAGTCTAGGGGTCACGCTAATACTTTTAACGATAAATCATCAACACTTATAACTTTACAACATAGCATTACGTGTATTAGCAGACGTTATGATGCCCTATCGAACCTTTCCTGTGTAACAAACGAAAAAAATGGAATACGTTAAAGCTCCACTTTGATCACGCGCTCAACATGCAGTCTTCGGTGACTGAATTCCACGCTTTCACAATACTTTCAACCGTAAGTCTGCGCTTGTTCTTTGCGGACATCTTGGAAAACGCAAGTAAACGCTCTCTTAGGGGTAGCGAGCCGTACTCATGTACCTTTCCCAACTGGTAAGCAAGCGTCAATACCCGAAGTTTGCCCTTGAAAGGTTCTCACTCCGACGTCCAGTGGTTGCAGGATAGCCGTCGTGTTCTTCGAGAGGGGGGGGGGCAAGCTCGGTGCCCAACTCTGCGAACGTTTCTTGGGACTCTAGCAAAACATGACAGGCAAGGTTGTCGACATATATTGCGTGAGCATCGGTGCCTGCACACACGTAATCTGCCCACACTCCATCAATAAACTTTTCCTTCCAAACCCTTGCATCCATCCAAGCATTTCTGTGTACAGTTGCAACAACTTGGTCGGGAATTGCTGCAACTTCTTTTTCCACAGATCCTCCTGGCAATCCCTTGAAGATAACAAGCGGGCGAAGCTTTGTTACCTTGACCGAGATCGTGAGAAGAACCCTTGCTCGTTCCGACCGTCGTCTGCCCACTACCTTCGCTGACTTTGAGTGTCCACGTTCACACAAAATTACACCAGGATCTTCGTCGTAGCACACGGTAGTCTCATCTGCATTAAAAATACAGGACCGATTATAAGTTCTGGAAGCTTTAATTCCAACATCGCAAGAAAACTGGCGATGTTCTTGAAGTAAATCCGCAGTTGAAAGAATGGTCTTGGTAGGGCGGCGAAAAGAGAATCCCCGAGCTTGGACAGCACGACGCAGCAAACGACTTAGACTCTCATCACATCGATCCGCCAAGTATGCGGCAGTCCACCCCGCATACTCACGGCGCATTTCCTTCACCCATTCCACGACATCATCGCAAAACGGGAACACACTCGGCCGTCTCTGTCCTCCAACTGTACACCTCGATTTATTTTTGGACTTGCATGCGTCCCGAATTTTATTCTCCGATTTCTGCCAATGATTTAATGCTGTACGACTCTTGATTCCGAACGCCTTTGCAGCCTCAGCGATTGTCGCTCCAGTTGTCAAACACTCGAGAACGGCTAGTTTCGTTGAGTTGGTGTACGCATTTCTCCTGTTTACACTCCGGCGCTCGGAGATTAGAGCACTATTGGAATCACCGTCATCATGGTCAACGTAATCGATGCCCTCGTATTCGTAGTCAATGCTGTCACCAATAATAGCGTCTGATGTGTTTTCTATATCTTCAATAACTCCCCGTATTCGCATTCGTGCCAAAGTGTCGGCAACAGTATCTGCGTATTCCATACTAACGATTGTGCTTTGCTAATGGTGAGAGGCGTGCAACAATTTGCTGATATTTATGTATAGTAGATAGCTACACATTGCCAGTGCATCATTGGTTAAAAATTTTGTATTGAGCCCTTCTACAATGTGGACTGTCATATAATTGTGTCCGTCACATCTTTCCGTCCAGGTCCGTACTAAACACTTCAGGCTCCTGTACGATGCGTACCAACATAATATTATGGACATGATCACATGGTCAACAGTTTTTCACGTTACATCAGCCGCCATCTTTCGAGCCAAAACTCGCTTTATCATATCACGCTTCACAGCATTGAGAATCGCGTACGATTAACCTTGCATTGCATCAGAAGACTGCTACAGAAATCCGTAGTAAGAAAAAATCGAAACGTAGACTGTTTTTCCTTCTGGTGGCGCAGCCTTTTCTCAATGCTTGTTTTTTAATGCACCATCATAAAATTGTTCTCCTCTCTAAAACGATAACCCGTACTTTATCGAGTGAACTCAAAAATGATCCAAATATAGGGCAGATTTGTGACATGTCCATTACGGTACTTGAAGAATTATATTAGTGGTTCTCACGGTTCGAAAGTAGATACTTCGTAGGTAAAACCAGCCAATCACCGCGTACCTCCAAGATGCCTCCAGTGTATTTTCTTTCACACGTTTGCCTTCGGCCAAAAGCGCTGGAGGCATCGAGGTGGAATCTGTAGGTATCGTTGATTGGCTGAATTGTGCTGGTAAGTGAATCCCCCAGCAGGACTCGATAACAGCACACGTCAAGCTTTTGCAGGCCGTGGTACACAGCCAGGAACAACATTGGTGAAAACCACAGAGCACGATGGGGAAAAAGCTTTGGGCCGACGGAGAGGTGTATATGCTGATTGATTTTCTCGGTTCAAATCTAGAGGCGTATACCACGGGTGTCAAGGAGCGATTTTACGAAAAACCGAAGAATTGTTTAGAGGGTCAAGGTTACGAAAAGTCGACGACTCAAATCAAATCAAAATAAACCGAAGTAGAGAGCTCATACAAGTTGAAGCTCAGCACGTCCGGCTATAGTGTCAAAGAGACGGACTCGCAGGGCATTAAAGGTTACGTTGTCTTTTGAGTGAAAGATGTTTTATTTTTCTAAATATTATTTTTGTATGTTTAGCGATGCTCAAAAGAAAGTGTCCATTATACTATGAGATGGACGAAATCCTGGGCGCCCGGCACAACACAACCCCTCCCATCATAATGGAGCCTGGTAGCATGGTTTTGAGCGGTCGATGACAAGGCGTGTTCCAATGGCGGGCGATGGAATGCCATCAATTTGCTTTACCCAACCATGTTCTTCTGATAGACTCGTCACTTGGAAACAAACGAGTTCGTGTCCATCCTCGAGTATTGTCTTATTCTGCGTAGGCTCTTGTACTACCCGACTAAACTCCTTTTCATAGAAAGCAAGACCATACCACGTGGATCCTAATTCACCAGCTGAGCGAGCCGGATCCATACTTAAAACTTTCTAGCCCGCATCCAGGATGAAATGGTACTTGTATGATCTCACGACTATCGACGAAACGGTTAGTGCAACGCCTTGCATGGAAGAAAGTCCCATACGCACAGGTGTGCGATCGAGAAAGACATAATTTCCCGGCCGAATCTCGGTAATGCCCGTAAAGTTTGTACGCGCAGGTTCCGTTAAGGTACTACCGACGGATACGATAGAGACAGAAATGCCACTTGTCTCTAACCTGTTTCTAATTTGTACCATAAGCTGGCGTTCTGTCTCAGCCACGTTTGAATACTCTGCTACCGACATACAACGATACGCTTGACCTGCATGGGACAATAAGCCACGAAATTCGAGACTTTTAGACTTGACTATGCACTGTGCGAGCTGAAGTAGCTTGGAATCGTCGAGTTCAAAGCCCACTCGATGGTATCCAACGTCGATATGGAGCAGCAGTTTTAATACTCGATAAACGTCGACCAGTTCAGGGGCATTGACAGCAACGAAGTTAGGCCGCTAATTTATCAAAGGAATTTCAACTATCAAGAAGATGTGGTGGTGACAATCGTTCAATAAAAAAATAACGACCTGATGATCTTTGGTTTTCACGCCTCAAACGCGATTCTACACAACCTGTCGGCGCAATATTGTGTCTTTACGGTGGAATGGGGTGGCGACGTCCCCCAAGCAGATAGTGTTGAATCGGCCATCCCGTCTCATACATTCGTCTTTACTCCTCGTGGTTCATTGTTCTTGGCCTCGAGTTGCTGCATCTTGCAGTCACGAATCATAAAGTTGGTGGCACAAGTATCTTCGTCAAACAACAGCGTCGTAGCCCCCACTTCGACCGCTTCATCAAGACTGGCTGCCTGGGACGTACTGCCCGAAGTGTCACCAGTCGAGAACCTAGTCGTATCTTGCTGAAATGGTAAATTGTCGATAAAGGCACTGATATGTGTGCTCACGATACTACGTGAGTCTTCAGCGCGAATTTTCACGGCATTGGGGTCCATATAATCACTCGTGTGTGGTCTCAAACCTCACCGACAATTTTTATGGCGAGGGTGAAAAGTTCCAAACCTGGTCGCTGCTCTCTCGTGGATGCGCGCAGTAAGATGACAATTCGTTCAAAACCAGTGCAACTAAAGGTGCTTTAGAAATTCCTGATGGCTTTCGTCCATCATTTGTTGCATCAACTCTTCCTTCGTTTGCGGTAACGTGCTGTCTTTGTCGCTATCTTAGGCTCGAAAGTTTCTAAGCATCTTGGTCGTTGCTGCCTCAATCACACGCACTTCGTGCCTGTTTTCCATGTACTGATGGAATGCGTCGGAAGGAAGATGGGAGTCATACAACGAGTAGATCCACTCTTGTTCATACACTAACTTTAGAAAATGGCGTCGAAAGGATGAGCGCAAGATTTTGCGCATCATAGTCTGAAATTGCACCTTCAATTCCATTGATTTCGGCATCGTTTCGTTTGCATTGCTCTGATAGTAGACATGACTCTTCTCTTTTGCATTCAAGGGCGGTGAATGGTATAGCCACGTCGTCAGCGCATAAGAGGTTTGAATGCATCACTCGGTGCAGCATATGCTGGGAGGAAAAGAGCACTATGGTACCAAAGCGTGGCTGTATGACTACAGGCGATTTCGGGAACGGAAAGAGCATAATCTCGCCGCCATCTTGATGCTTCCATTCATCGTTCAGATAAAGCACACTTGCCATCGTCACTGTAGGTATCAAAATGCATGGGAAAGCAAGCGCCTTCTCCGCCATTATACTGTACCTTGACCATGTGTCCTATCAAGCCCAGCCACTCGGGCATTGCTTGATGTAGCGGGTGATAAACCACTTGCTGCTTGAAAAAATCTCGTAAGAATGGTACAGATATGTGGCTATTGAATGCCATCTCTGTCTCGAGAATATCATGTTTCTCTCACAGCAAGTCTTCGTCTGTCGTGTCTTGTCTTTAGCATTAGTCTTTTGCAAAACGTGCGTCGAGTTTGGATACAATTGACAACGCGTATGAAGTTGGTGAATCTCGTCGCGTAAATGACAAAGGTACTCAACTGGAAAGGCGTCGTGCACGACAAAAAAACCATCACAAAAAGCCCAGTCACGAGCTTAGAAGATACCGAAGTGTTCTACTTTGCATTGGCTCGAACGAAAAACCGTGGCAATCTTTTGGTCGAATAATTGTGGCGCCACACGAAAAGCTTTGGTCATTTCTTTCACGCAGCGAATCTCCCCCGTCTTCATTAACAAAACCTGGAATCCCCCGACCAAAGCTTGGAAAAATGTACAGAAAATCTGCGTCGCTTAGTTGAAAATACAGACCACGGGGAGACAAAGGGCGACAATGACGCCGATATTATGGAACGATACAAGCGAGTTTTGGTACCTGAGTTTCAAGGCGTAAATGCTCAAAGAAGGGAACATCAATGGTCGTACAAGGATAAAGTACGACGTCGCGCCTTGTACGATCCAGAGCAAGAGCCAAAACGCAATGTATTTCAATTGAAACGAATGGGTGGGGTCACGTCTTGGTCCACGTAGCAACTAGAGCCTTCGCGTACAATTTCGCGGCAAATGTACGATGAAGGATGGACGGTGTCAACGCTTGGACGGCGACAATCAC
This sequence comes from Sclerospora graminicola, assembly GCA_001887855.2. NCBI lineage: Eukaryota > Oomycota > Peronosporomycetes > Peronosporales > Peronosporaceae > Sclerospora > Sclerospora graminicola. The sequence continues at coordinate 8,694 of MIQA02002750.1, read as the reverse complement.
GAGGCCCGGCAATATGTACGTACCACAGAGTGCATACAGATTCGACAACACCATCGATCTTCCTTTAATGGCATAGCAAACATGAGGCGAGAGTTTACCTCAATTAACACACCCTTTGTGCTCTGGATGTATATCTGCAGGAATAGTGCACTGTAAGTGTAATCCGACATTTTGTTCTCACGAGCATCCTTGTAGCCGACAGCACAATCTCTACATGCAACGGCTTTTCACTGACCATTTTAACTGTTAATATAATTTTTTCATCACTCTTGTCTTCATGGATCGTAATGCTAACAGAATCGTCCGATAACTACAGAAAATAATACATAATATTTAGTACCTGTTGTTACTTGTCGTCCAGCTTCTCGACCCCTCGGATTCCTCGCAAACAAACAGTTGGACAAAAACGAAAAACGTAATCTCTCAGGTTCAAATATGGGCAAAGAACTAACTCCAGACCAGAACGTCGTCGTCAAGATGTACGTAACGCGCGCTACGTCCGATGGAGTTGCCAAATGCTGCTATTGCGAGAAAGAAATATCGTTACGCAATGTTGAAAACGAAAAGCAATTGTCGTCCCATCAATAGCAGCTAAAGACAATATGGAACAAATTATTAATGCACAAAAGCTCCATGACCTACATTTTATTTTGGACAATGAGACGCAGTTATTTTACTTCCTCGGACGTAAAATAACTTTCTGCCTTGTAATCTAGGAGTGTTTTAGTATCTTCAGTTTCGTCGTCTTCTTCGTCATCAATGCTTGAGTCATCTCTGGTATCAAATGGATCTTCCCGCATATTGATACTGATATTGTGCAATATAAAGCACGCTCTCTGCGTATTGCAGACGCGCTCTGTCGCTCCTCCAACACCTAGATAGCATCCGTACGTTGATAAAATTGGGAACCTAGCCTTGATCATGCCTAGGCAATGCTCAATAGCAATTCGCGCGCGCAAGTTGGTGGTTGAAACGAGCATTTTCACGCGTAGTTGAAGTGGGGCGTTTGTATGGCGAAACAATAAATGAGAAACAGACGCCGTAGGCACTGTCTCCGAACAAAAACTCTCCCGGCGCAAAGAAATGTTCTGGATTGTGCGATATGGTCGCAAATGATAGTGCCCGCTTGTCATGCACCGAACCGGGTATTCCAAGCTATAAACACAGTTTAAAACATTATTGCAGCACGCATAAAATTAACAAATACATCTACCTGGTAATATGTGATACGACGCAAATGATCACAAACAATTTGGGCGATGAAACAGTAGTCTGACTTTCTAGAAAAGTAACATTCTGGATTAACAGGCGGGGCATAGCGTAGTTTAAAAACTGTGCCGTCAATAAACCCAACACAATTTTTGAATCCCGTAATGCACCCGACATGCTCCTTGATTACTAGGCGCTCATGCATGTCAGGCCAGCGGATAAATATTGTTTCAAAAGATAGAAAAGCTACCACAACACGATTACTAAACTTCCGTACAGAGCCTAAAAAGATGATTAGAGTAAAAAACGAGTATCAGAATGATTAAGATATGGTATCTCCGTACCTTCGCCGATACCAAAATGTTGTGCCGTGTTATGATATGAGAGCGATTGTAGAGACCATAGAAAAACTTCTAGTTGCAGCTGGATGGGGGCTTGCTTCTGCTTTCCAAGCGCCCTCGCAAAAACCGCGTGATTACTCACAAGCTCTAAGACGTATGTAAACGTCTGAATGCTGATTCTAAGCTCTCGACGGGACCTTGTTGGGTCCAAACGGAAAATCCTTTCTGGATCCCACTTGCAGATTTTTGATACAGCGCGCGGTGCAGATACCGCGTCGCTGTTAGCTGCGTGTGGAAACGGGGATCTTCCCACTCCTCTTCGCTCTCTGACTCATCGCTCGAATCAGAGAGCACGTGGTTGAGCGCGATTGCTTCCATCCAAAGGTAGCAGCGCCTCTCGTGCCAGTCTTCGCCATATTTTTCTTGGTGTGACCAGGCGTAAGCTACTTTCCTGCCATTGGCTAATATAAAAATTTGGTGGCATTCTTGCAGGTAAAAGGTACATATAACGACGGAAAAATCCGCCCAGATTTGCGAGTGTTTTTACATACAATCAAAAAAGATCCGAAAAGGACAAAAATATTCGCCCTCGCAATGATTGGCTGACCGATTTCTTCAAGTACTGATATAAAACAAATTCAGAGCGTTGGGGCGAAAAGCGAATTTATTGAGCTTTTCTGGTAGAGCAAGTTGGTGTGTGCATTTAATTGCGAGATGGCAAGTGTATCCAGGCGCCCTTTGGGAGTGAAACATCGTTGAAACACATCTTGATGTTCTTTAAGCTACTTCCAGCGTCAGAAATGGTGGCATTAAATATTTATTGAGGAAATGCAGTCATGGTAAAAACTTACTGATATACTAACAGTTCTCCCTTGATTTCTTGCGGCGCAATACTGATTGTAAAGCTTTGTTGACAACTGCGTTAAAAGGTGGCAATCGAACTTGAAAATATTAATGCTCAGGCCAATGCTAATATATGCTTCTGGGTTGCAGATTTAGGCATCATGAGCGGATCGGCGATGTTTCCTGTCCAAAAATTGCTGACGAGCAGCAAATGTCGGCGGCATTACTGCCCAAAGCTCTACTCCCCCTCCGCAGCAATTGCATATTTCTGCTCACCCCGTTGTGTTATATGTCAGTGGTGGTAACGCTCAAGTATTGCCTACTCGATGCAATGGTTTCTTGTCAACCTTATTAAGGGCATGTAATAAGGAATGGTTTAACGATCTGCTCTGACTCTTTTTAAACAGCTATCACATCTTTGGAGAAACAATTGACATCGCGGTAAGAAACTGTTTGGACCGTTTTGCGCGAGTACTGGGGCTTTCAAACGACCCGAGTCTTGGAAACAATATCGAAGTGCTGGCAAGAGTGTACGTCAAGCTCAAACTTGCATGACATTCTGTCGACTTAATCTCGGGTGTAATTCTGGCTTGACATTGAGTAGAAGCAAGAAGTTTATTGAACTTCCATATAAAATAAAGGGCATGGAGGTATCCTTATCGGATATCTCAACTTTTATTGAGAAGGTGGTCAAGTATGTTGCCGTGCAGTTGTGAGTCATGTGCTCGTGCAAGTCTAACGTATGTGTCTTTGTTTGCAGCGACAAAATCAAGTCGGGTGAATGTACCAAGGCGGACATGTGTTATTCGTTGCAAAAAACAATTTTCGCTATGCTAGTGCGTTATCTACTGTAGTTTGCTTGATATTTAACGTGATAGGAAATTGAATGGTTTTGACTGATTTTACAGGTGGAATTTACGGAGCGTGCAATGGCGCACTGTGGTCATATATTATGCTTATTGTTGGCGGTGTCGGATGTAAGTTAAGCAGCAATTGCTCTAGAATTTTTGGTTTGGTATAACAATCTTGATGATTGGTGTAGACCTTTGTAGGCAACGTGCGTCTCCAGGAAATGATGAGTATAATGGCACGTGAACGTAATGAGCACATTCGTGCTATGGAACCATCGCTATTGCATCGAAAATGGCACGATGATTGCTCAAGCTGGGGTCCTACAATTCCAGTACGGAGAACTACGTCACTTAAAAAGGCTACATGCACGCAAAGGTAAAAATATTGGTCGGTACTGTCAAAACTCAGCCTGGGAGTAATGAGTGAAGCTTGCCTTTTTGCGCATTAAGATTTCGCACCGCTGAAGTTTCAGTGATTTGGCGCTCCGATTGACCATAAAACTCGACAAGAAAATAAAATTACCTCTCGTCGATATTGAAGAGTCGCGTCGCGGCTTTCGCTTCGTTGTTCAGTCTTGAGATAGATAATGAAAGAGGTTAACGGTGGACAAGAAACAGATAAAAAGGGAGGAAAGCTTCTGCACGTCTCCCTCGTGGAAAGTTATTCTGTGACGAATGCACGAATAATGACCATGGCCGAAGCAATTATACGATACACGATAACTGCCCTGTTTTGCAGCGTACTATGAACAGCTCTGATGGGACCAAGACATTTTCTCAGGGCATTCAATCACCTATTGGAACTAAGGCACTGATAGACATAGTAAAAGCGATGGATACTTACATAGAATAAACCTCGTTTGTCAGCTTATGCTTTGAGGTTCTTATTTTGCTTGAAAACTACCGCGGTGAAGACTTGACCAGTATCTTGTGGAAAACTGGTACGTCAAAACCGAAGCCGTGCTGTATGTTTTCGCCGTTTTTCTTTCAGCTGCCAGCATCGCTTGCTGCCATTCTAATCCTGCACGCGTCGCTTTCACCTTTTGCTGCCGTTTCCTCGCCAACTCTGCCTCACACTTCTTCCGGACGTTAAACACTCTTGTTGTCGCTTGGCTTGTGTACTCTTCTTCTCTCTTTATGGCTTGATAGTTTGTCCGATACACTTTTCAACATCGATTGACGTACCATTGATCGTGTACAATCCCCATCTTTTGGAATCTTCACCATATACCCAACTCGCGCTTATTGAAACACCCATCCGGTCATTTGGACCTGAAGTCGAAAAAGTGCTTACAATGGCAGTCGAGGACTGGGGATGAATTCAGCCTGAGAATTATCGAAAATTATATCCAATTATCCGTAGGAGCAAAGCTGATATTCCGCACAGGACCCTGGGTCTTAGGCGCTAATGATGAATCCTTGCGCAGAATGGTTCGCTTCCACGATCAGTCAGACAATTCTGTCTAAAGACGTGCACTGACTGTCACGCTCTTGTCGGGTCTTAAAAGTTTTCCGTGAGGGAGGAAATTGTGGTTAACAAATAAATCAGTACATTTAGAAGTCGCGAGCGTGATTGGATAGTTCTTTTGTATGGGGCACCAAAAAAACGGCGATGCAAATCTGGGCGGATTTCTCCGTCGTTATATGTACTCACGGTTCGCAGGCTGTAGGTTCGCGCTGATTGGTCGTATTCATCGACCTACGAAGTACCTACTTTCGAACCGTGAGAACCACTAAAATTATATTTTATTAGTAATTAAATTCAGTGTATTTTTTCGAAAGAGAGTGGATACAGTCACCGATTGCAATTGGACGAAAAAAAGAATGCTCGAGGAAAGTTCTCCAACCGCCTGACTCTACACATCTCTCTAACCGGCGAACGGCACGGTGTATAGTATACTTCCACCACACATTTAAAATTTAAAAGAAAAAACAAAAAAGATTTTCGGCGCGAAAAATGGCACGTAAACGTACCCGGAAACCCTCCGCCAAGAAGACGTCTGGCAGCGGGGACAGCAGCTTTGAGGACGACCACAGGGGCCGTAGTCGTTCGAGTGGAAGCAGCTATGATGACGACAAGGGGGAGGGGGAGGCAGGAGCCGCAAGACAGAGCCGAAAATGACGACAGAGAAAAGCAAGCAGCAGTTTGGACCTCCGTTGGGAAGAAAGAGAATTTTCAAGTTGGGAATGAAAGTACACGAATATGAATGACTGTATATGATTGCGCGTCATATCAGGTGCGAAGGATCGCAAATAATTAACTGTTATTTGGTGGCTCATACTAATATCTGATGTATTTCTTTACGCACTTCTGAGTGCGAACAAACTTCCCCTGTCTTTGTTTATATTGATTATTGGCTTTTATTTGATGGATCTTTCTAACATATTTTCTCTTGTTTTATATTGTCAGGTGGGCGAACAATACTCCTATTATTTATGTTTTTATTGTATATTGACTTTATTGATGTATTTCTGAACCCTGTTTGATCAATGTCGGCTGGAACAAACTTCTAGTGTCTTTATTTATGATTGGTTATTGAACTTTATTGTATAGTCGCCCTAACAGTAATTACTCTTGGGTATTTTATCCATGTCAGGATGGGGACCAAACTTCTAATGTTTGATTTTTAGTGAATATTAATTTATTGATGTCTTTCTTAACATATTTACTGTTTGTTGATCATGTCAGGTGCGAACAAACTCCTACTTTTTTATTTATATTGGTATTGACTTTATTGATGTCTCTCTAACATAATTACTCTTTATTTTATCATGTCAGGTGGGAACAAACTTCTACTCTCTTTATTTTTATTGATATTGACTTTATTAATGTCTTTCTAACATATTTACGGTTTGTTTGGTCATGTCAGGTGGGTACAAGCTTCTATTGTCTTTATTTATTAATGGAAATATTTTATTTAACATATATGTTGTAGCACTTTCGTTTGCGCTCCTCAACTTCTGTTGAAGAAAGAAACAAGCGTATTGGGGCCACCAAATCGAATGCTAAAATCATTCCGAGTGAGTGGAAGGCGTACGCCCGCCCGCTAGAATGTACATACGCTGGAGAGTACAAGTCCCGAGGATCTGGCAAACGACTGCGGCAAGAAGTAAGGTCCATGGGATGTTGGGCAAGGGTACGTGTTCGTGTTATTATTGCAACATGTCTGTATTCAATTTGTTCAATGTGTTTGTACCTTTATATTCGTGTGTGTTGATCAACATGTGTGTGCAGTGTCGACAGGAGATGGACAAGTTTGTTGTTGCAGTCACCAATTTCGACTTGAAGCATTCTCATCGGCTCTCCCAGATTGCATACGCACAGTATCCTGCCAACCGGTTGGCGCTGAGCCAAGGAGTGTTGGATACAGTGGATCTACTTTGCAAATCTGGAGCGAAAAAGAAAAGTATTCGAAAATACATTCTCGAAAATTCAGATGCCTCACCAAGCGCCCGGGACATGACGAATTTATTAAAGAAACTCAAGACGCTCGAGCGAGGAGTGACGTCGTCAGCGGACAGATTGCGAGGATGGATGAGAGAGTTTTGTGAAGAAGAGCCAGGGAACATAGGACGCATCTTCACGGAACGGATACAAGATAAGGTAACAATTGAAATATAAGGTATTAAATGAATTATATGTATTGAAAAATCACTGTTGTGCTATTTAGAATGTTGCCACATGTATCACGCTCCAGACGAGACACATGCGTGTCATTTTCTCTCGTTTTCCAGAGGTCCTTTTGATCGACGCGACGCATGGAACTAATTCCTCGAGATACAAGGTATTCAGCTTCATGGCACACGACGTTTTCGGTAAAGGGCAGTATGTGCAGCACGCCCTAATCCAGAATGAGCGTGCCGAAACGCTTTCAACTGCTATCGATACGTTCAAGATCCACAACGAGAACTGGCGCAAGGTGCAGTGCATAATTATTGATAAAGATTTTGCCGATATGTCTGTTTTGTCTGCTGCTCTTCCCTCTGCGCGGATATTACTGTGCCAGTTCCACGTCATAAAGTGGCTTCGAGAAGAAATTACTTCTGATGAATATGGATTTACGGCAATGGAAAAAAGAGAGACTCAAGGGACTAGTGGAGTTGCTCGTGTATGCGAAGACTGAACAAGAGTAACCGAAGCACCGGACGTACATGAAGCATCTACCTAGCCTGGAAACAGACAGCACCGCTTCGATCGGTAACTCCACAGATCGCGATTATGAGACCTGTCATTCGCCAGACGGTAGCGCCACCGACTCGAGTGACGCTCTCCAGAATAAATTCGACGCGTACTTTACAAAAAACTGGAACAACTGCAAGGACATGTGGTGCGCTTACACTCGCCAGAGCGCTGTTACAAAACAACAACCGGCTAGAGTCATCATGGAGACAACTGAAGGACGTCGTCTATTCATTTACCAGCGTCGACGACTGCATTGGATCGATTATGTATTACCAAAGTGTTGTGGAGAAGGATTTTTTGCAGCGCATAAACAAACTTTCCGTTGTTCGGAACTCAACGTACGATGCTGAAATGACACAAGTTGCTAAATAGTAAGTGATCACGCATGCAAATTGATTTACCACGAGTACGCGTTTGCAATTTTGAGCGAGGAAAAATATGAATTTTTACGAAGGAATCGTGAACGTCTTTTTCATTAAGAGCACGGTCACAGACGACGAAGCACGTGATGAACCCAACGTGGAATATAACGTGGAAAAAACAAAATGGAAATGCTCATGCATGTTTATGTCAACACGACTTCTGCCATGTCGACATGTATTTTACATTCGCAAGGCTTTGAATTTCGAGCAAGTGATCTCAACTCACCTTTTACATTCACGGTGGATAATTTTGTTGGTACGGAGCGAGCCAACAATCGAGTATGCCCCTGCCGAAGCATTCAATGAAGACATGATTCCCCTCGGGCCAAAACTCAGTGGGATCAAAATCGTAAGTTCAAGGCAGCAAATGAAGTCGGCGTTGTAATCAGCCAAGCACTGAGTGAGCTCGGACCAACGAATTTCGGGCAGCTCTCGCGACGCTTAAGAAAATTGAATATATGAAGACTATGAGACAACACGGTGAACTTGCATCAGCGTTGGAAATGCTATCAAATTGCATCGATACGGATCCCCATGTGTCAGCGGCACATACAAGTTGTGATGGGAGTGAGAACTCGGTTGATAAAGCGTCTCCATGTGTGCGGGAAAAATATCTCAGTCGGTAGTGCAAACAAATGACGTTACGGGTGGGAACGTGGATAAGTCGGTTGTGCTACAGATTGGATCTAACAGTGGAGATAGTGATGAGTGTGTAGCGGTACCGACTAAAGGTATTGGTGGAGATGATGGCCCAGCAGGTTCAAGACGATGTTGATAGCTGTGCCGACTTTGTTATTTCGAGTCCACCACGAGTACGTGGTCGCCCAAAAATAAATAAAAGGCAA
>MIQA02002749.1:0-16472 GCA_001887855.2 Sclerospora graminicola | reverse complement strand
CTAATTGATAATAATAATAACTAAATTGACTTTAAAATAAATTAATTAACGAATTGAAGCTTAATAAAATATTTAACATCATTTTATATTGGAAATCTTTATTCTGCTTAGTTGTGAAGTACAACAATACCTCAAAATGGATGCATATGAGCAACGGATGCATAGGCTACTATATATATCCATATACGTAATAAAATTATTTTTGCATCAATTATAACTTCAAAATACATACAAGAAATAAATTAATTGAAAATAATAACTAAATTGACATTAAAATAAAACAATCGAATAGAAGCTTATTAATATACTTGAAATCATTTTATAATTGAATTTTAAAGTTACATTTATATGGAAATCTTGAATTAATCTAGTTAATTATTCAAATGTTTATTACGGTAACGTAAAACATCAGATTTTCGCAGGAAATTGGGTACCTTAGCTAAATTAGGATAATTTTGTTCAATCAGCAGACAGGTGGAATCCGCATGAACCAATGAAAAGCTCTAATCATGGACTAGGTGGTGGTGTAAAGGGTTATCCTTAGAGATGTCTCTGGAAAAATATACAAGCTGACAAAAGTCGACCAAAAACCCACCAAAAATATCGAAAACACCAGTTTTTCGCGGCATAGAAATGTCGCTTAAAAACCTAAAAGCTGACATAAGTCGACCAAAAATATCAAAAACAGCAGTTTTTCGCGGAAAATCTTTACTGCGAAAAACTGCTGCTTTCGATTAATCAGCCAATCGTGGGACGCGTAGCAAAAATACACACATATAATTGGTCAGCTGATGTTTCCTGCGGAAAACTGATGTACTGCGGAAAACTGATGTTTTACGTTAGCATAATAATACCTCAAAATAAATGTATATGAGCAACGGATGCATAGCCTAACATTGCATCAAAATTCATTCCTCCGTTTACGTAATAAAACACATGAAAAAGTATAACATCAATTAAAACATTAAAAAATATATAATATTCAGTTAATTGATAAATATAACAATTAAATGACATTAAAATAAAATCAAGTAACGAATTAAAGCTTATAAAATACTTGAAATCATTTAATTACGGAAATTTAAAGTAATAAGTAAATCTTGAATCAACTTAGTTAATTTTTCAAATAGTTATTATATTTTTTATACCTAAAAATAAAGGGAAACAGGGTAACATTATTCTGACCCCCTCGAATTGCCACATTTCAAAAAAAGGACGTAACAATTACTTACTCTTATAAAAAGGTATTCTCGACATCAGCAATGTTTACGTTAGCAAATTATCTCTTACTACACCACCACTCATACGCCCAATACGTTTACAGTTCCCTTAAAAAACGACCGGCTGCAGACGGGCTTCGTCATCGACACTGCGCGAGAAATACATAAAAGTTATTCGGGCGAAGATCTAATCAATCCCATGCTTCAGAATGTCAGTACCTTATTACTTTCACCCTTAAGTCCAACTAAATAAGTCTTTATTTCATTACCAACATAGCTATCCTCGATGAAGAGCGTCGTACTACTAACACTGTGAAAATTAAGCACTCTAGAAAACAGAAACTTAGCGATCCTTATATATTAGTCATGGACGAATAACGTACTAAAGCGGATAGTTGATATTTGCCGAGTCATCCCTGACCAGCTACAACTTCTGCTGGGTGGGGGCTCGTTTTTGCAATAGAAAAAAAAAACAATACCATCCCGAGTAGTGATCTAAGCATCACAATATCCACATTAACGAATAAGTAGCGTACCTAAAGCAATGAGGTTTGACTACGTTGGGGGTGCACTGTCACCCACGCAGCATTTTAGGCTGCGCGGGTGGCGGTATACACCCCAACGTATCAAGCGTTCATATGATTTCTTGTCATTGTCATAAAGTCTATGAGTGTTGTGAGAAAACAAATTTTCAAACCTCAATTGTCGGACGCACCCCTCGTGTAGACAAAACTTTATAAAGCAGTTAGCATTAGTTTTGTCCTTTTCCTCGTTAATGGGGGTATCCGTATCAATTCGAGGGGGTCAGAATAATGTTTCCCAAAATAAAATCTATATGAGTAACAGTTGATATATCGCTGTTAATTAAACTGATACCTCCTCCGTCCAGATATAGGAAACGCTAATCGAAAATTCCAAACATATTTTTAGACGGAGGAAGTCCGTATAAAACTAATGAACACATAGGATAAATGAAATAAAGTAGATTTTGAGTATAAAAGAGCTGATAATAAAACTCGTTTACATTACTGTTATGTACACATGAACGGCACACACTTGAGATAAAAATTTGTGTGCTGGATGCTGCAAGACGGGGGCTACACATAAAGGTACTACAAGAAAATGTGGCATAGAGTAAAACTGGCTGATCCGCCATGTGAAGCATGGTAAGCCTATTGTGAAGGAACGAGGAGGACACACAACTTTCGACACTACAAAATATTTCTTTGATTTTTTCTCGATATGCTGAGTGAAAACCCATAGAAACCCTAATGCAGCTAGCAGACAAGTTAGAGCATGCATCTGGTATTGGTGGTGTTCCCAAGCTATCAATAGGGGGTGCCAAACCTAGGAAAATGAGCCCAAATAATCAGCCAAAAATTGGCTTCGAAACCAGCATTTTTGGCCAAATCAATCAGACGTCTAAAAGCTCGACATACCCCTTTTTCTCTGCTTATTTGTCTACGATATTTAGAGACTCCCCGAGTCATATTTGCATAACAACGTACAGTGGGCTCCCAAAAATAGTTTGACGAAATTTGCACAGAGGTTTAGCAAACCACTTCACTCACGTCGGCGGGTTCTGCAGGAGCACGAAATATAAAGGCGGTACCGCAGCAAAGATATCCATTCTACGGGTGCAAGGAGGTCAAAGGCAAGCCGTCCCAGTGGGATCAATGGGTGGATGAGTGTCAAGACATGATATCCCCGTTGGCAAAACGAGTGGAACGGAGAAGATAGAGACGAGTGCGTGAGTAAAAACGTAATATCCGGGAGAAACGCCCCCACGAGGAAAGTACTCATTCTATCTGTCGTAAAGAAACTAGCGTATCCTTAACGTCTGCCATCGAGGACTCGTTATTTTCTGCAGATGAACCGAAACAATTAGCTCGGGCAACGGACTAATTTTTTTCGCACTAACTATAACTGTAGACAGATTTGCGCTGACGTGGAATATGATTTTGGCCGGAGACATGCTGTAGTAGGAGTAGAAGACATGACGGGGTTACGGGGATCTGTCAGAATTCCTGCTGCCCGCAGTGACAAGAGCAGTGCAATAAACTTTTGTACTACGTCCTTGATCTCGTTTACTCTGACCGAGGTTACTAGCTTCTTGTAATCTGTTCATTTCCCCCTCCACCCTGCGAGGTGCCCAACCACAATGTGGACACAAGCACTTCCTGAGTCCGCCCTACCTTCACCGCGCTGGTGATGGCGCTGATTCCGTCTCCTGACTGGACTCTTCTTTGTATAGGATATTCAGCGTTTCGTTAGTCCACCTGGTCGATAGACCCTTGTCATGCCTAAATGCCTTGCGGCATGCCTGCAGTTTCTGTGTATCCTCTGGTTGCAGTTCATGGAAGTGAAGTTCGGCCCAGGGCCTGCCCGTTCCCCATAATGTAGCTTGCGGCCCGTCCTGCGGTGCCTCCCTTCTTGGTACAAGGTGCTGAGACACCCTACAGTCCCTGACTTCCCAATTCTCTCTGTTTGTGCTCATCTTCAGTAAGTGTCCATGCGCCCACTGTAGAGGCACTCAATGCCATCAATTCCACCCGGATATCTGCAATCAGTAAGCCAAGGTTAGGTTCCTCTCTGCTATCGCCATCTGCACCCATAGAAACTGTTAATTTCACGTGCCATACGTAGTAATGCCTGATGGAAACGTCCGCTTGTTTGATGATGTCCTCTGTGGCCCAGGCGTGTCTGGCTAATTTCGTTCCTTACGAACTGATTGAGCTGCAGCACATAATTTGTCTTGAGACTCGTTTTCTATCAACTACAAAACATGACACAATGTGTTAGCCTAAAAAATACGCTAGTTGTCTAACGTACTGTGACTTGTTAGTATCGTGCTGTCTGATGGCACATTTTACATCAGTGGAATGCTGGCAGCGCAGCTAGCACCGGTATAATGCGTCACTGTTCTGTTATATCTAAAATGAACGCACCCGTTTTTTTCACAATATCAACGAAACAAGCAGCTGATTTGGCAAACCAAACCAGCCACCTCTGGAGGTGGCTGGTTCGGTTTTCTAAATCAGCCAAAACTGGCAAAAAAATCAGACAAAAAATGGGGGGAAAATCAGCAGGTTTTTTGCAAGGTTTGGCACCCCCTAATAAATGGGTGCGTCAATGAAATAAGCAGCCACAATATATGAACAAACTCATCAACAACTAGAAAAGATGAAAAAAAAACATATAAATACTGGTTAACAGGTGGCAAGAAAAAGAATAATCTACATGGACAACTAATTTCAACCTGTGAAGTACGCCTACACAAGATCGGAGCCTACGAAGTCGTCGTGCTATGAAGAAGCGTTCGCTATTGGCGGACAGAACATGCATGCCATCGCGTGTATAAGCGAGTGCGGTCACGTCTGCCACGAAACTCTCGTTGAAAACCACAATTTCGAGTTCAAACAGCCTAATCGCAATTTATTGCGCAATATCTAAGCCTCCGAGGAGATCAAATTCTGCGATGTTGTCCTCGTTCTCGATAACGCCTCGTGTCACTGCCGCATTGAAGACGTATTCCAAAAAAACGAATTCGTAAACTATACTCAACTGCGACATGGTCGGTACTCGTCAATGCTGAACTAAATCAAACACGTTCAAGTCAGATGTTTAGTGCTACTTGAGCGAGCATCGCATGTATATTATGAGTATTCCACCGGACATTACAGTGAAGGACCACCGGCTGTCATTTTTGCACCGATCTACAAACGCCTACATGCCCGAAGTCGTTGCTGATGTAGCGTGTTGTGCGCTTTATTGGCACACGTTGCGCTCCCACGCCAGCGTATGTCACTCCAAGATATGCCAGTCTTAAAATTAGGACAAGAATCATACAAGCTGCAAGACTAATTCCATTAGCTGATATCAAAGGCAAGGCCAATATATCACTCCAGACCAATAGGGCATCCTCCCGCCGCTTTTGTTTTATTGTTCACGCCAAACTCACACCTAGACATTACACTAACGTCCGAGCTTAAGAAGTTGTGCACAGCACTCAAGAATCACATCTACCAGGTAGCGCATATCTAAGCGCTAGCATGATTTGTTGGGTTTCACTATTTTCGTAGACAGTCAATTAATTTTTGTATATTTATTTGGACTTAATTATAGTGTTTAACTCCAAACCATCCAATACATGTACTTACTTTCTAGTGCTTAGGTCCTGTTGAAGTAGAGGAGGACTGACTTGAAAAGAAAGGGGTAAAAGTAAATGTGTATTATCGAACAGAGTGAGTTAGATTAGTGGACCCGAAGAGGCTACATCACGTAAAGGAATATTTGATGTAAAAATGGTAGTGAGTAAAGTAAGTTAAAACATTTGTTATGATAGGGTTTGGAAGTGATATACTGATTTAACATCAACATCCTCCCTGAATCTGTATCTCACGGCCGGTTTTTGTGAGGCGTTTCATCTGTTTTTATTCCGTCCTTTTTGTTTGTATAATTATTTAGATATACATGTATATAGACTTGTTAAGGCATGTTAGGAAATAGTCTGTGACAGACTAATTTATAACTATACCGTTAAGCTTTAAGTGTCCCTCTAAGCGTTTTGATTTGCTGTTCAAATGCGATAAGACAGGCACTCACCAAGCAAAAGTTATACCCGCCTTTCCACTGTATATTAGCCTATGTTATGGATAGCCCTATTAGCAGACAGGTACGCTAGAAGTTGCCTAGGAGCACCTGCGGATGAATTTCCACCAGACAACCAAGCTGTAGTCGACAGATTTAAAGGGAACACGTCCGAGTTCCATGGAGTTGTGAGCCCACAGCTCTCCCGCTGTGGCATGTAGAACAAACATGTGCCCTGCGACGGCTGTTACCACACCACATATGTATACGCCGGGTACAAAGACGAGCTGACGCAATCGCACAGATCCCCTTATAGTCTACGGACCAAATTAGTGTGGGATCTCTTGCCACCAAAACAGATACCGACAGACCCGTCTTTTCTCTTCGCTGCGTTTACGAATTGCATCAGCTGACTGCGTCTCTGCCATGTTACTCCCTTTGACTCAACATCTAGGTGAGCGGCAAAAAACCTCTTCAAAACACCATCTGGTAGGTAGTTTTCTACCCCCAAAAGAGCAGCCGCGCATTCAAGGCTGTCAATATAGCAACACACATTTGTGTCCGCGGTAAACACCCGTTTATTCGGACGTAGTTTCTTGAACACGGAGAAGGTACGATCTTCGTCAGGCTATTCTAATTGCCATTCTTTGAATGCGTCGACATAATCACCCAGTGGTTTGCATCCACCTTGAAGTAGCCTGTCTCTGTGCTGCGCAGTATCATGTCGTACGGCGCAGTACCCGTTCCACTTTATCCAGTACCACTCCGGGTCAGCCTCATCACGTTCATAAATTTCATGGATGTGAAACCTATCATCAGGGTCCCGTTTTTATTACTAATGGGGTGTTGTTATAGTCGAACACCTTTCCCGCCAACCGTGCAGACTTTCGCACATCGCCTGACGGAGAGCCGAGGATGGGTGCCGATTCGGTCTCTGCCGTAGGTAGTGGCAATTCTTGAGCGGTGGACATCGCAATGTATACTACTACTTGTACCCGCCAGTGACCAATAAGTGTCTACTGAGGGCGTATGCGGATGCGAGGTATACTGGTCTGTTAGTACCAGTAGTAGTAGTAGTAGTAGTAAAATGTAGTCTAATTTATTAGGATTAACTATTAGCTACTATGAACTTATAAAATCTAGTATGTAATCTGGGCTCAGATTCCATGGTCGATTTATCGGTAACCATCGCGTCGGATTGCTCGGGTTGTATACTCTGGAAGTTTCGGTCCGGTGCTGGGGTAAGTTCGAAAAAGCACTTTACACTGATCTTCAGTCGGATCCCCGCTTCCCTGGTATCAAACAGTCGGGATTCACATTCCGCCACTGCTTCCACTTGCGTTCGACATTGGTGCCATAGAAATTCTATATGATCAAAGGCAGACTTTTTTTGTCCTTGAAACACCACTTGATTTCTCAATTGCCACATCCATGATGTTGCGATTCCACATACATCATTCCGAATTCTCTCGAACGCCTCATGATAGGTCTCGTTAAACCAACCATATTTCTCCATCATCGCCCGTTTGAGAATGTCTCTAATCGGTGGAGCTCGATGTTTCACTATTGCTTCTTGATAACTTCTAATTGAGCGTCTGATATGGCAACTCCTTCCCATTGTTGTACTAAACGCCGCCAGAAGTCCTTGGCTCGTGCACATTTCCAAAAGATATGTTCCACCCCACCATGTCCGCTCTGACATCTTTCATCTAACAAGCACCGAATGGCTCCAAGATCTCTCGTATGAAACGTGTTAAGCTGCATCGTTGCCATTTGAAACTGCACCCACACTTGATAATTGGTCAACATGTTATCGTGTTTCCAAACCTGTGCTGGTTCGAATCCAAGCCCACCAGTCGCTCACGTCACATTTTCGTTTCCACTTCTCTACGATAGCAGGTAGCTGTGAGGCCACTCCATGGTGATACATGAGCCGAAAAGACCTTCGTAGTTTTGGCCACACCTTCCAGGTGCGAACGGTGTCATCAACTTTCCATCCTATCAGGTGCAAGGCTGGATGCGGCTGGAACACAATCACCGTTTCATTCAACTCCTGCTCAAGTGCCTTGTCCTCTAAATTGCATGGAATTATCTTCCATAGAAGTCCATCCGCCTGTTGGCGTGCTGCAACCTGCTCCGAGTTGGTGCTGCTTTCTCCGAGTAGATGTCCCGGTGAAACGAGTTTCCATGTGAACTTCTCCAACATTGTTGGTCCTATGCTCAGATTAATTGAAGGCGCTTCCCCAATATAATGTCCGACTTCTACTCGCGGCGAGGCTAATATTATCGCACATAACCATCTCCCGATCTTTGCTCTCGTATGCGCCTTTCCATCAACGCCTTGAACCTGCCACATAAACGAATCACTCGTTAGTCTACGTATTCGTAACGATCTGATCGTTATTAGTGGGATCCTGTCGTATTTCCTCGCCCCTAACTCTCTCGCTCTTTCCCCTCGTATCCAGGGATTTAGAGCCCAGCAATAAGTCCCCCAGAAAGGCCTCATATGGTTTGGTAAAATTCCATGAAAGGCAAACTTGTCGATTTCCAAGTTAATGACGAGATGCTCTCCAGGTATCAACTTCCCTCCCGGACCACCAATCCGTGATTCCATAGCTGTCACTACTTGGGGCAAAGTCGATGCCACATACTCCTCTAGTTTCGCGCACTCACGTCTCCTTGGTCCTAACCATTCCATGATGTCCCGTTTAAGGCTTCGCACCGATCTAGATTCGACACTTCGTCCTGCTTGGCATACTGTAAAACCCTTCACCGGGGTTAAGGTATGCTCCACTCCTTTGTCTGGAATGATCTCAACCAGGTCCGGCCACGTTTGCTGATAATAATCCGGTGCCGCTAGTAACCACTGACACGCCAGCTTTAATCTTTGTATCTTCAACGCGACTGGTATCGAAATTAGCCCGACTCCTCCCACTGCGTGAGGTGTAAAGAGTAGTGTAGGCGAAATCTTGTGTCTACCTCGCTCTGTCCGCGTGCTCTTGCTCCATAAGAATGCTTTTTGCAGGTTTACTAATTCTTGCAGGACTTCTGCTGGAAGCTCGAACATTCTGGCTGTAAAGAGAATGGAGGGTATTGCGATGACATTGAATAGTCGCACCCTTCCATCACTGACGTACCACATGTCGTTGCTATCGCTAACCGTCGCTGAACACATCTTAATCTTAGAGCCCAGTTCACCGATCCTAAGTCTGTCCAGCCAAAGTAGTAACCTAAATATCTGATCGTATCCCCTTCCGGTAATACCGGTAAACTGTACCATTTTTGTGGTACGTAATTTGAGTGGAGGAACACAAATTTGCTTTTGTCCGGCTGAATTTTTAAACCTGAAAGATCTCCGAATCGTCTTACCACTTCCAATACCTTCGGGGTCTGATCCGCGCGTTGAAGAAACACCGTTGAGTCATCAACGAAGGCCGAGAACCTATGCTGAAACGAGTTGACCCCCTGTAGGGGTTGGATCCCTTGGAAACCTGTCTCCTTCTTCAAGGCCAAAGCGAGAGGTTCTACCGCCAAAATAAAGAGTAACGGTGCTAAGGGACACCCCTGCCTAATACCCGATTTGACATGGATGGAGTCTGAAAGTTGATTGTTGACCAAAAATTCTGCCGACGTCCCCGAGCCATTAATGCAACAAACTCATTCGAGAATCCAAATAATCGTAACACTGAAACAAAGATATTCCTGTCCACTGTATCATACGCTTATCTGAAGTCTAAGAACAAGACCCCAGCACTTTCCGCGGCTGATACTTTATTAACCTTCTTGTATTTCTTGAACACTGCCTTCATCAGAAGTACCGCCTTATCCTTTCTGCGATCTGAGACAAATCCTTGTTGTGTATCGCCGATAAGCTGACCCAAAAAGTTATGTAAACGGCGTGCTAGAATTTTGGCAAACAGTTTGTAACTCGTCGTTAATAGTGAGATTGGCCGATAATCGAGAGCATTACTCGAATCGCCTTTCTTCCTCAGGGGAATTATAACTGCTTTTTGAAAGGAACTGGGAGGTTCCCCTCCCTTTAGGATCGCATTGAACAAAGATGTTAGAGGCTCCAGTACGATGGGGGAGAAGTCCTTATAGAAATCGTTACCGATTCCGTCTTGCCCCTCTGCCTTCCGTCGCTCGATATGCTTGATAGCCCACTCCACATCCGTTACACAGATCTCGGACATCAATTCCATGTTTTGTGAATCCGAAACTTTGTTCGCTGCCGCTATGGTCATAAACTGGTTCAGATGAAATGACAACTGTTTACTACTCACAGTTCTGTGACTACATCCCAACATCGGTTTCCACGTCGCTGCAAACTTGTTTGGTATGGATAGATCATCTGCAAATACTTGGCCCGACGACGCCACTATATTTGTGACCGTTTGGTCTCTCTCCCATACTGAAGCCCTTTTGAAGAGCCACCGGATATCTGCCGCAGACCGATGTAAGCAAAAATCTCGTCGAGTCACCCTTTCTGTATGTAATGTTTCCGAGATAGCATGAATGATATGCTTCCTCGTTGAAGCACATTCACTCACCGATCTCCGTAACTGATGCACACGCTTCTTCCGACTCCTAGCTAGGGTAGTTCGGCAGCAATCTAGCCAATTATCCCACTGAGTACGTGCTAGCGAGCAAGCCTGCTGGGTCGATAACTGTTCCACTATCTTATCTCGTATCCCTTTCTTCTGGGAGCCTGGGAACGGGTAATGTATTCGTCGAATCCAATTTATATTCCGGGACACACTCGGGTCCTTGAAGTAGAGACACACTTGGTTATGATCCGACTGGAGTGGTGGGGCTGTGACTGCTACCCAGTTGACCCAATTTTTCCAGTCTCCGGAAACGTAAAACCGATCGAGACGACTGGCCTGATTTCCACGCCAGTATGTGAAATGTTCGTGCGGATCCAAATGCAACTCTTCTAGCGGCGACACCATCAGACATCTTGCATCCCACATTTGCCACTCTTGAAGAAGTCTCCGCAAAGCCTCACTCTCTGGCCGTGTGGGTCTTATTCCACCGACTCTATTTAAGACTGGATTATCCATACAATTGAAGTCTCCACCAATGATACACAGTCGTGGTTTTTTCAGAAATATTTGCCGCACTCCATTGAAGAAATGTTCACGTTTCTTGGAGTCACTAGACGGCCCATAAATATTTAGGATTACAGTGTCATTCCATTGTAGCACCATAAGTCGATTGGACCAGTGCTCTCGCTTCCATGCCATCACATTATCTGCAATAGAAGGGACCAAAAGGATCGCCACTCCTGCCCTTTTTTTGGAAACATGCTCCAATACGAAAGAGTTCTGTACCTATCGCCTTCACCCCACAATAATGCCCAATGTTTCGCCATCTGATTACAGTCTTCTGATGTGGACACATGTGTTTCTTGAAGAAGTATACACTGGGCCGGGTGGTCTGGGTACCCTCTCCTCCATACTGACATCCAAGAAATAACATCTTTAATCGCAAAGCCTCGAACATTTTGACTAAAAAATGTGTGCGAAATGTGTCTTTGTTCACTCCCATCTTTATTCTTCTGAGACATATATTCCATATCATGTAACAAATGATATTTGGTAAATATGTCCAATGAATTTAGATTAAAGTAGGAGTGATTGTCGTGCCTATCCAGTGCGGTGCCCTTAATACTGGTCGGACCCACCAGGGCCCGACTCACTCGACAAGTCTTCGTCACCATTCGTTAGTTGTAAAGGTTGTCTTGCTTGAAAGTAACTAATCACCTCCTTCCAGGCTTCCGAGTTCCCTTTATCCATCCCCTCGAAAGTGGCAGCGTAAGTCGAGCGCCGTCGAACTAGTTCCAGATGCCTTTGCAGCAAAGTAAGAATAGTGTCCGTAGGTGTGTAATCCACTCCAAGTAATGCCGCAATCTGTTCCGCAAATAGATGAGCACACAGCATCCCCGATGCTAGGTGGGGCACCTTCCTTGGCGCTAGCAGTTTCAATATTTCATTACCCCCATAGCCTATCTTCCGGAGCCTTGATCATTCTTGCGAACTGTTGAGAATTGCAGTTCGCTGTCCTGACCCAATCATCACCAAAAATCGATGCTCCCATGCTTTGAACCATGCTGGTGGGATGGTTGCCAGACCCTCTCTCTTGCCAGCTTCAATTACCGCTAACCAACATTGTTCCCGCCAATGTTTCGTCAATTCTACAAGGACACTTGAATGCACTCCGTCTAAGATAAAATGCGCATCGGGTACATCCTTAATCGTGTGTAGTAGACGATTTGAGTCCGCTTGTGCTGCTTTAATCCACAGAGTCTTGGTTGAACTTACCAAAGGGAACGGGATCCCGGTTTGTTCCTCCCATTGTGGAAGCAATGTGTGCCAAGCAATCTTAAATTCGTCCAAAGTTAACGAATCCATCACGACATCTGAGTTACAATCGTCAAAATCGTTTATCAATTCACGCGCGACCGGTTGTACAGCTTTTGTCTCAAGCGTTCCTTCGGATGATTCCCGACGCAGACCCGTTTCGTTGTTGGGCTTACAGCACCGTCGGAATCTGCCGCATCCTGGGAATTTAGGGAGCCGTCCGACGGATTATATTCCGAACCCGTTGGTGATCCATCCGATAAGAGCAGGCACTCCTGCTCTGGTTGTAAATCTTGCCATACTTTCGTAATCCACTGGTTCAAGATAGGCTCCGAAATTTGATATTGTTGGAGGAAACGCTTTCGTACATCCACATCCGTCTTATCTGCCGCCGGCAAACTTTCTTGTTTTGGTAGTGACAGCTTTCCAACTGTATCTGTCAGGAAGTGAAGAAGTTCACACATCCTGGGGTCCTTCGTCAAGATGATTTCCGTTATTTCACACTTTAAACCATGGTGAATCGTTGGACCTTGTAATCGTTGTAGTAAGTCATCTATGTTCCCATCCCAGTCATTGGGATCTCAGGCGATTGACAGCTCAACGCTGATACTGAATCGTTGCTACTCTCCACGAAATCTGACGACTCACCGTCTGCACTACTCTCACCAGAAGAATGCAGGATTACTTGTCGTCCCGATGCAGGTTGGTGATCGTCTTCATAATCTTCCTCATCGCTGCTACGGTCCATTGAGACATTTTCATCAGAGAGCCCTCGTCGTCCCATCAAAATGGCAGAGTAGTGTTGACCCCCATATCTCAAAATGATGGGTCTTTTTTTCTCTCGCACATCTGACTCCGGTGATGTTAGGAAAACCCAAATTTTTGCGTAAAAGTCCTTCACCATCATCGGGTATTCCCCGCTCATTTGGTACGACTTCGCTTGAAATCTCCGTGTCTCCGGAGTATAATATTGAACTCCAGGGACTTTTCTCCAGGCGGATGACTTAGCACGAAAATGTCCCGTTGTAATAGCGTACTCACCGTTTTCAGGGTGTCTGTACTTCCCCATACGTTTTATTTCTTTAACCCCTGATCCACTTTCCGAGAACTCCTTTAAATACGCCATGAAACGTCTTTTCGATTCTTTAGGGGAAATCCTGCGATATCCCCTACCTAATTCGATCAAAGTAGGTTTCCTAGTTGCCGGAGGGAATTTAACGTCGAAGTCCATCAGCGCCCGCGCCAAACATCCTTCTTTGAGTTTCTCCGTCATTTCTTTAAGCAAAGGCGCCTTGTCCAACAATTCTGATGAGCAAGCCAGTGCTTGACATATCGCAAACATCTGACAATTGCCAGTTGCAGGTGTCGGCACTGACTGGAGGTCCAACAACCGTAAGACTTCTGGGATGGTTGCCAACTCCTCCTGGCCAACCATTTCACATTGAGCCGGGACCGAAGGCGTTATCGGTCCTTCTGTCCTCTCCACTTCCTCCAGTGCGGACATCAAATATGTCTTCACCTTACTTTCCATCGTTAATAACTTCGTTGAAGTCAAAGTAGATAGGATATCCCCTTTGCTTGCCGATCGCTCCACACCCTTGGATTGACCCAACGCCTTAGATAGCCGCCCATCATCAGACGAGTCACTGTGTTTGGTCTTTGATCCACTTTGTTTTGAAACGTCACTCACATTCTTCGCCTGTTGAATATCCAATTTAAGACTAGACGTAATGGGCATTCGGGCCGGCTTCTTTTCTTCCTCCAAAGACTCCCGTCGCTTCTCTTCATCGTTTCTCTTCTTTCTTCGCACTGTCGTCCAAGTTGACAATACGTCTACTGTCTTCGACCCACTTGGTCGCGGTACTCTTGTATTCTCATCTTGAGAAGTCGGCTGGGTCTCATCCACTGCATTGGCCTGGCCAGTTTTTTTCTCATCTTCCTTTCCCTTTGCGGACGTGTCTTCATCCACCATCTCCTTACTCTCCTCCTCTTGGCTCACACTTACGGCTTCAACTTGTGCCGTGAGCTCTTCCATGCTTCGAAAAGTTGGTGCCTTGATTGAAAACTTTTGGTATTCTTCAGGTGTAACTTGGATACACTTCGATTGCACTAAATCTTCAATGGGCGTCAAACACTTCCTCATCGGATGCCCCAATTCCCCACATCTCAGACATTGTTTTCTGCCACCCATGGATGGGTGCTCCACGACCAACATTGTCTGTCCCCATAAAATTCGTCGAATTCCCAATAGGACCTTCGGGCAGGCGTCCGATTCGACAACCAATTCCCAGGAAGTGGATGTGTCTGAGTAAGGGCCGTTTTTGTCGATCATTAAGCTGAAATTCCACTCCAAGGAACTTCCGTAGAAAAGCAGACAGTTTCAGTAAGTCCACCGATCTTTTTATGTTCTTGATTGATACACGAATAAAACCCCTTTTGTCCGAAACTTTCTCCATTTCCATCAACTTGATTATCCCATGCTGAACCACTCCTTTGTTGTACAGCCTGGTGTAAATTGCGTAATCTGTGATCATACCTATGGAATGGTACAATCACGTGTTCATACTTCTTGGTCATGTCCGTTGTAAAGAAGTGAAAGTACAGGGCGTGACTTCCACTGTCGTAACTGATGTTCTTGATTTGTGTACAATGTAGAGCGTCCATAAGAACGGTCCACCCTCGAACAGATTTTACAGGGCTTCACCGTGCACAAAACATTTACATGAACTTCAATACTACCTAAAACACATAATGCTATTATTTTTCCAAGGTTATAAAAGATTGGTCCGTTCTTATGCGCGCTCTACACTGTAATCATCTTCCATAAGGCCACACATACTGAGTCCCGAGTTGACGCTGCCGTAGCAATGCTTTATTGAATACATTTTGTACTCAGAAATGCTTCCTTGGTAACACTTTCACCACGTAAGTCCATAATCAAACAGCCTTCCACTTGTGCACGAATTGTGTGCACCAACTTCACTTGCTCTTCAGTCTTCATTATACGTCGTAAAAATTGTGGCATTTGTCTGGCAATAATTGTGCCTTCCACCAAACCTTGTACAATACGCCACTCCTCTTGCGTCCCTTCACGCAGTTTCATCGGGGCGAATTTACCATAGTCAGTCTCACAAACTTTCCGTAGTCGTTCAATCTCGTCAGAAGAATACACAGTCGTCTTAAATAAAAACGTCTTCTACTCCAATTTGTCCATCGAATCATCCGCATTGCGACCAGCTACTTTATTCATCCATCCTTTCAGCGTCGGTGGCACCAGTCCTGCTCTCTTCACTTTGACTTGCCCTATCAATTTCCACAAAATACTTTCTAAGGGTTGAGCCGAACGCTGTGCCAACAGACCTGCCCCGATCACTTCCTTACGCCATACTTCCCAGTCAGACTCCACATCCAAAACCATTAATTCGAAACGATCTAACAGTCGCTCCAATTCTGGTCTCTTCAACTTGGGAAGCCGTTTCGCGGCTTCTGACAAACGTGTTCCTGGCCCCCTTGCTTTCACGTAAATTAAGGTAAATCCTGTGTAAGCTCTAACCACGCGTGCACTCGTGGCATCGTCGACCGTGCCCCCCTTAATGCTGTGTGCAACGTCGTCGCCATGCTCTTCGGTCCTTGAGAGGCTGTCAGTTTAATACTGGGCAGCCGCCTGCGCTGCCTCTTTTCCTTGATTCATCTGAGTTACAAATGAGTTTTCTTTCTGTAAATCAGGTGCCACAACTGGTATTACTGATTTCGTACCACTATTTTCATCGATAGTGGCATCTGCTGATACCAGTAATACCGGTTGGGCTACCGGTTCAGATGATATCATTTTGGCATCAACTTGAACGTCTGCTGCTGACATTGCGACGTCCGTAGTTACCGATGCTGTAGCTTCAACTGCTACGTCGTCCCTGGGGATGGTCGCATCCCCAACTTGCGTCGGGGTCGCCTCCTGCCGCCGGATTATCCGGGTCTGGATTCAGAACCGGTTCATCTATCGGCCCGGGGGCGTTAGTCGGTTTTTGCATTTTAGTTCTAATCCCAGATCAGTTGCGTTATCTGGGGCTTTTGTCGCAAATTTAGAATAATAATAATGAAATGTAGTCTAATTAGTCTTAACTATTAGCTACTATGAACATGTCTAATCTAGAATGTAATCTAGGCTCAGGCTTGTCTGGAGAGTTAACCAGTCTGGGTGGATATCTGTTGTCCTGGGTGTTGCTACGATTGTCAGGGTCCGGTGCTGGTAATTGGGTAAAGATGCACTGGGAACTGATTTTCAGTCGGATCCCTTCTTCTC
>MIQA02002748.1:0-28747 GCA_001887855.2 Sclerospora graminicola | reverse complement strand
ATTTAATTGGGTGGCAAGTTGATGAAACAATTCGCACTTGGAAGATATGGCCGAAATTACGCCGGTCTTTTAGGCTCATGTATCATCATGGAGTGGCCCCACAGCTGCCTGATCTCTTGGATCGGTGGAAACGAAAGTGCGATTCAAGTGATTGGTGGGCTATGATCCAGGATGTAGAACCAGCACAGGTATGGAAATATTACAACATGCTAACTAATTATCAAGTATGGGTACAGTTTCGAGTGGCAACCATGCAACTTAATACTTTTTACGTGAGAGAACATGGAGTCCAGTGATGTTTGATGGATGAAAGGTGTACGAGCGGGCACGATGGAGTGGAGCATATTTTCTTGAAATGTGAACGGGCTCGGGACTTCTGGCGGCGTTTCGTGCAACAATGGGAAGGAGAAGCCATATCAGACACTCAATTAGCCGATTTTCAAGAAGCAAACAGTGACACGACGAGCCCCACCGATTAGGGAAGTCTCAAGCGGGCAATGATGGAGAAATATGGTTGGTTTAACGAGACCTATAATGAGGTGTTCGATAGAATCTGAAAAGGTGTGTGTGGAATTGCGACAACATTGATGTGGCAATTGCGTGATCAAGTCGTGTTCTAAAAATTAAGACTGCCTTTGATCACTTAGAATTTCTGTGGCGACAGTGTCGTGCGCAAGTGGAAGCAGTGGCAGAATGTGAATCCAGATTGTTAGAAACCAGAGAAGAGGGGATCCGACTGAAGATCAGTGTAAAGTGTTTTTTTTTTTCGACCTTACCCCAGCACTGGACTCAACCTTCCAGAGTAGACAACGAGAGAGATTCGACGCAACGGATGTCAGGAAATCGACCATGGAAATCGAGCCCAGATTACATACTAGATTTCATAAGTTCATAGTAGCTAATAGTTAACCATAACTAATTAGAACTACATTTTACTACTACTAGTAGTATTAAAATGTAGTCTAATTAGTCTTAACTATTAGCTACTATAAACATGTGCATTTTAGAATGTAATCTAGGCTCAGACTTGGTGGGTGTGGTACTGTCTCGTATCACATACAATTGATCTTGGTCGATACTTGGGAAATGGATATCTGGTGCTGGAAGATATTCGAAGACGCACTGTGAACTTATACGTAGTCTGATACCGTCTTCCCGAGTTGAGTATGATCTTGCCTCATATTCTGCTACTGCTGCGACTTGTGTTCTGCAATTGTTCCATATTGTCTCGAGATGGTCAAACGCATCTCTCAATATGCCTTGGAAAATCGTTTGATTCCGAAGCTGCCATAGCCACGCAACACCGATCCCGCACAGGCCATTCCATAATCTCTGAAATACCGCTGTATAGGCATCATCGTACCACCCATGTGTATGCATCATTGCCTCCTTTATTCGTGATCCTATTGGGGGCGCCGTTCGGGACACCACCGCTGTTTCGAATAGAGATAACTCCGTATCTGATAGCATAACTCCTCGCCATTGCTGGATTAGCCGCCGCCAGAAAGCTTTCGCTCGTTTGCATTCCCATAGGATGTGACTGATATCCGTCCTAGTGGATGTGCAGGTATGATCCAGTTCACAGCGTCGATCGGAGGTCGTCCGAATATGATATGTATTTAACTGCATAGTTACCGCCCCGAATTGCACCCAAACCTGATAATTGGTTAGCATATTGTCATGGTCCCATACCTTATTCAACTCCACATCTTGTAAGCCAGTCCACCAGGAACTCGTCGTGCATCTGGTCTTCCACTTCTCTAGCATCTTTGGTAATTGTGGTGCTATCCCGTGAAAATACAGTTTCCGGAAAACTCTTCGTAATTTCTGCCATATCTTACGAATCGGCGTCTTATCTTCTACCGACCATCCTATCAGGTGCAGATCCGGATTACATTTTACTACTACTAGGTGTTCCGGAATTCGACGATCTCGGAACAGTAATGTGTCAAACATCAATTTGTTTTGTCCAATCATGTGTCACTAATTTTCAGTACAGAACGCCATTCCGGCACTTGCCTTATTAGCGATAGTTATGTTTCCGACTACCGGTACCGGTTCACGTTTGGAATAAAAGGTCTTGTGATAGCCAATAGGACCAGTTTCGAATTTGCAGCCAAGCCCTCACCCAACAAGGATGGGGGGGATCTGGCAAGAGGCACGAAGCGATGGAATCAAGACGACGAACAGACTGGGCACGGGGCCAGGCCCTCCTCCCCCGGACCGGAGAACGTCGAGCCAACGCGGGCAACTGAGTTCACCGTCTGCAGCGACAAGTGCGGCGGTGAACTTGGTTCAGGACAATAGGGACTGGCCTCACATCGAGCCAGTCCCTGCGACTACGAGGATAACTTTTGGGGCCTACGGGGCCACTACACCCCGGACCAAGGGTGCAAGCAAAGGCCGCGAAGAGCGGTGTTATGACAGGGTGTGAAGAAGTGCCAACGAGGCCATCACACCCAGGTTTCAAGATGCAATCTCAGGGAGGGACGCTTGGGGGTGTGGCAGAGCCTGCGGGGCCACCACACCCAAGCCCACTATGCACTCACCGGTTGCTTCTACAGGAGGAAGGTCAGGGTGTGAGGAAGAGCCTGCGGGGCCATCACACCCAGGATCAAAGATGAAACTTCACATTGTGGAAGAAGGGAAGCCACCAGTTCCAGGACGGGAGGCGAAGAAGAGCGAGAAGGCGATTTCACCGTCCGCAGAGAAAATTGCGCCGACGAATTTTGCTCAAGCTACAGGAGACTGGGCGCATTTCGAGCCAGTTCTAAAGACATGGATGCAAGGGGGAGAGGTTACGCCTACGGGGCCACCACACCCAGGATTGCGTTCAGTCACTTTTGATGAACCACAGAGTGAACGACTCTGGAAAGGATTATTGGGGCTTGTATCGGCGTGGCGAAGGCTACTTCGGGACCAAGTTGTTTTTCCAGGCAGTGGCGTGAAAGAAGACGGGATTCGACAGTAGAGCAGTTTAAAGTGCATTAACAACCTTTCCCAAGCACCGGATCACGACTTCAGACAACAAGGCCAAGAAAAACAAGGTTTGCCGAGCATGGACCCGACTAATAGTTTAACTAAGTCTAGATTAGATTCTAGTATTTATAGGTTCACAGTAGCTAATAGTTAAGACTAATTAGACTACCTTTATTATTATTAGCCAATAGGACCATCCAACGGCTGAGCTCAGAATCTGATGTGTAAAACACTCCGTTTTCGAAACATCAGAGAACGAATATCTTGTAAAAATCCATGATCCTGATTTTGTCGGAGACCTGGTAAATTACAGTAAATATGCAAATCAGATGGACAAATTAACTTAATATACTTTATTTTCAAATACTAATTCAAAAACTGTGTCATACGAGCCGTCCAGCAGCTTGCGATCACTGAGGAGGGATACAAGTACCTACTGTCGCTACCGCTTTGCCAATTTGGCTGCATCGACAGATGGAGAGAGCAACGACATCAGGCTACTTGATTGATCGAAAATGCGGCCGTTCGCGTCGACAGTCGGTGTCCATGGTGCACTGGAGCTGGTTGCATGCGACGGCTTACTCATCAGCGGTCGTGGCATCATTGGCTTACATGCACAACCAGCTCACACTCTACTTTAAAAATCTTGATGCGCAACCGACGAATCACAAAATTCTCTACAGCATCGCGACGGTCGCTTCTTTTGGCAGCGAGCAGCTGGACGGAATGCACCTCATGCTCTCTGATATAGCGTCCAGGCTGCGGTGGCTGCTAGTGATTCTATCGCTCATAGTTTGGATCGGCACCCTCGTGCTCTCGCGACGGTACCGTCTTCATTTGCCCCTTCGCCGAGTGACCAAGCGTCTCGGCATCATCGTAGGTAATTTGCGGGATTGGAGGTGCAAGCTGAGAAAGACTAAAGCATTCTGGAACACTAGGCACCACCACCATCACCACTCTAATCGACTAATGATGATTCGTCGAGATAGCTGGAATGAAAGTGATTTGGAGATCGACGAGAATGACCTACTGATTGTAACGTCATTGTCTTCAGAGCCGCGTCTCCTCTACCATGAAGGATATAGTGATACAGACGTTGAAAGTGAAAACGGGTTTCGCCAAATATGTGAAGGTAGTGCCGAAGGTCGGATCATCTCTCCAAAAAACAGAACCGAACTGTCCGGCAAGATCGTGTTGGACCCGCGAGAAGGCGCTTGTGGCGGTCGACACCAGTCAAACCAAATCATCTCGGACGACCCGTATGTGAGTCGGTTTCACTTCCAGATTCAATACGATCCAATGGAAAAAGAATATTTTCTTCAGGATCTTGGCAGTACGACTGGAACATATGTCTTTCTGAAGCCGGATGTATCGAAGCGTCTGCACGTGGATGACCGTGTTAAGTTGGGTGATACGGAGTTTGAAGTGTTGGCAATCGACGAAAACATCACGACAGGTATGCCGTTCTTGCGCATCCGCTTCACCGATGGTCCGCTTATTGGCATCTGCCAGACCATTGGCAAGACGTCTGTGACGATGGGACGGCATTCGAGCAATGCATTGTGTATCACCGAGGACGACTCCATTTCAAGCAGACATAGCGTAATTTCCTTCGTTGACAATGCTTTCTACATCACGGACCTCCACAGCACAAATGGCACGGCCATTCGCCTCAGTGGGAGCGGCAAAAAGAGCCGGCGACGCTACCTCCTACACGGTGACGTGTTTGGAGTGGGCTCCAATCGATTTTTGGTTGAGTATTCGCATCAATTAACAGTGCAGCGTCGATGACAATAATTGCAGTTATTTAACGCCAAATGAACACTTGTAGATAAAACACTATACTTTTTCGATCCAGATTACCACTTGACCACGGGATCAGTATGCAAACATTTTTTGAGATAGTAGTTGAAGTATTACTTTGAAGTTATAACGTTACGTTAGAAATGCAATTAGAGAGGTGAATGTACCTCTCGAATCGCATTTCGAAAGGTGGTCATCGTCGGAGACCCAGCCGCACGAAAAGCTTGGTAATCGTGATGGCGACGCCTCGCATGTCAGACGAGGAGATAGAGGCAAGCATTTCGCTCTTACACATGACGCATCCTTCTGAGACCATCAGTACTGCTACGGCTATGAAAGGCCGCAATATTCGTATCGAGAACAGAAACGCATTGTATGACTCATTAATGAAAGTCGTGGCCAAGCAAGTTTCGAACGAATTGTCTTCGCCTCGTATAACCGCACAGAAGAAGGTTCAACAACGTGGAGCACGTCTCACGGCGCTGTCACACGAGCTCACGCTGGACGAATTGCGCCCGCACTTTGGCAGGCCCATTGTTGATGTGGCACGGGACTTTGGTATCTGCACTACGTTTCTAAAAAAAATCTGTCGCCGGTGTGGCATCAAGCGTTGGCCGCACCGGCAGATCCGGTCACTGAACCGTACGATTCAGATGTTGGAGCAAGTCGAGTCTGCGGCAACAAACCCCGAGGAGAGAGCACGATATGCAGCCCAAATCATAGAGCTCAGGGACAAGCAGCGTGCGATGGTGGAAGACCCAGATGCTAACGTCAATATAAAGCGTGTGAAGAAAGTTGTTGCTCGTAAAAGTGCTACTAGTGTCGTATCGATTCCTGCTGGTCTGGATCAGGAGTCTCTCGAATGTTCTACGATAACAATGCTTGGTTGTGACGCCAACACAAAAAATCTATCAGCTCTTGCAATTGCAGTCGACTCTATGTTGAGGGCTAAGAATGTAAAGCATGATGAAGCTTTTACTTCCAAGACGAAGCATCAACTTGGAGCTATTCAGGGGTCGACTTTGCTGGGCGTACAGATTCCTCGTTCTGCACCAGTCCCGAACTCAGTGATGACTCCAATACATGCTGCTACAATGTACCAGTCGTCAATCGTGCGGAATATATCTCCTAGCAATCGCAAGCTGATGTTGATGAAGGCAAATACTGAAGCCGATACTCAACTCCGCAGTTCTTCAATTGGCTCGTTACAAGAAGACAATTAAAATGGCTATGGTGCCGTAAATTCTGAAACATGAAAAGCTAGAAATGAAACTGTATTAACGTTGAATGATGTTTTTGAAAAATTGCAATTTCTGCTGGAAACGTAATATGGAACCGAGAGCATCAGCACAGACAAAGAATAAGCCCTCAGATAGCAGGCAGATTTGCTTTGATTGCAATGTGTGTCTGGACACGGTCTCTAATCCAGTGGTGACGACCTGTGGCCACCTTTACTGGTGAGTGTGCGTTATTTATCATGTGAATCTGTCTTGACGCTGAGCATTCTGTGATTACTCCCAGTTGGCCGTGTTTGTATCAGGTATGTCCACAAACATCTACATAAATAATAGCCTAATTGATATGATATTCGGTGCGCAGTAGATGCAAAACCATTCCGAGTGTCCTGTGTGCAAGGCTGGCATCAGCGAGGAGAATGTGATTCCAGTGTACGCTAGAGGTGCTGAAGCTGTCGATCCACGGTTCGTCTTAGATGGTGCACTAGGTTGCACCTAAAGATCACTAAGTTAATTATGATGTCAGAACGCACCACCAAGTGTCGGATGGCAGCATCCCTCACCGTCCTCTTGGGCAGCGGCCAGACGTTTCACAGCTTCGACGTCGATGGCCTTATAATGTACGTATGGAGTCATTTGGGATATTTGACAGATTCTTGATAAAAAAAACTATAATATTGTCCATAGTTTGGGCTTTTCAGAGGGAACGCACAAATGAATCCATTTTCGGCTTCTGGTTTCAATCCCGCACGTTTCGGAGTGCCATACGTAAGTAAGAAAGGTGCTCGGACGAAAAGACATCTGATGGTTGCTTTCCTGTTCTGTACTTCTTGTGCAGCAACCGCCATTCTCCGTGGAGCACCGTCGAGAAGACCCGCACCTGACAGCGCAGGACGCGCGTCAACGGATGCAGCAAGTCTTTCTGGCCCGATTTCTGCTGATTTTTGGCAGCCTCACAATTCTGTGTCTTATTGCGTTTTAGTTTGGCATCCCGACGTGGTGCAGCACGGCAAAAAGCTTGCAAATACCGCAATCAGGGTATACTTGCGCGACTTGTATTATTTTAGCTTCATTTTAATAATCATAATAAAGGTAGTCCAATTATTGGCTAACTATTGGCTACTATGTAAGATTTAACCCGGGAGACGAACGTCGGCTCAGGTATTGTATGGATATGCTTGGATACAGAAGCTTGAAATCTTCTCGCTTGGTGTTGCGGTGCAGGAATTGTGTCGAACACGCACTGGATACACATCTGTAATCTCATCCTTCTTCTCTTGTCGTTGTTCGTTTACGTTCATACATCGATACCGTATCGAGTTGGGCCCTCACTTGAATCCAAATAAACGCAACTGTTTCCGCAGGTGACTGCTTCCAGCAGTCAAATATGACCTTATTTCTGACTTGCCATAGCCAAGTCTTGCAGATACTACACCCTCCCCACCATAACCGACGGAATTGTATTCGGAAAGCAGTTGTCTGGGTTCCATACCGGTTCATCATTGCCTTCGCAACCCAATCTCCCAGGCCAGGTTCACATCTGGTTATAGTACTTGCCTTGAACTTGTCGAGGTCAGACTCCTGAACATCCTCTCCCCTCCAGTGATTTGCTCATTTGGCCCATAGCATCTGTGCATTTTTACAACTCCAGAAAATATGTTCCACGTCCAAACGAGTACTGGTACATCGGGAATTTAATGTGCATCCATGATCGGAACCGGATCTGTGAAAAAATGTATTAAGCTATAGAGTTGCGAGCCTGTAGTAGACCCACAACTGATAATAAAATCAGTTAAAATATTTTTGTGCTTCCATACCTTTTGTGGAGATTGAGTTTGGATACACTCCCACCAACTGCCTTGTCGCTTCCGTTTGTCCCATTTAGTTAGAACTTCTTGAAGTCTTACTGCAATATTCAGGTTATAACATTTCTTGAAATAACGTCTGACTGCTTGCGGGATTCTCCGGAACGCCGTCCCTTCTTCTAGTGGCCAACTGATTCGATGTAGATCCGGATGCGGATAACAGACCACTGTCGACAAGAGGAGATGAATACCCTTGTCGGTTGTTATCGGTAGTGCTTCAGATAACTTCCAATATACCCCACCTTCCGATTGCATTAGTCGAAGTTTGTTACTTGTAGTCTTACACGTGCCTACCAAAACGCTTCGGCTCTTCTAATCGCCATTGGTACTGGGACAGTGCCGGTGGGCAATTACATAACCGGATTTTTGGTGGAGTGCCTGCAATGTGACCTCTAGGAACCCGCGGTGATTCCAAAATGATCGTGGCCAACCACCTTGCCACTTTCGCCCTGGAATGTGAGATTTCCGGGTCCTCTGGAACCTGTCACACAAATACGTCAGAGTCCTGTCGAATTATTCGTAAAGAGTAAATGTCCAAGTGTGGAAGTTAATCATATTTGTGGCGAGAAAGAGTCGCCGCTTTTTCCTCCAAAATCCACGGATTGCCAGCCCACCGAAACATCCCCCAAAATGCGTGATGGTTGGAAGGAAGTAAGTCGTGATATGGATTTGCGTTGATTTGAAGCTTGAGCCTAATAGAATCCAAAGGCCGTAGAATAGTCGTCAAGCTGCCTGGGTTCATTTCCAATGTGGCCATCACTTGAGGAAGATACGCATCCGTATATTCACGTAATTTGCCCAGCGTTAGTGGTGATGGTGCCGTCCAGCTGGACAATTCCTGGTGTAAAGGTCTAGTGCATTGTGAGTCGGTGAACGCTGTCCTGCTAAGAAAGGATTTTCCTTTGGTAGGAGATATATAAGAAAAGTTAATTCCATCCTGATTGAACCTCCAATATATCCATGCTTGTTGGTACATGTCAGACGCTCCCATTAACCACAAAGTTTCATACGTTGTACGCGAAACGCAAGCGTTAACGACACCAAACCGAGACCCCGGCACCCCGTGGAGTATATAGCAGAGAAGAAGATATTTTATGGTTAATCGAATTCCCAGATGTAGTATTTGTCTAATAAAGCTTTTCTGGATGTAAATGAGACTCTTGAGCACGCTCACTGATGGATCGAACACCCTGGTTGTAAACAAAATGACAGGGACTACAATAGCGTTAAATAATAACACCTGCTCAATAACTGAGGTACCACATTTAATCGCCACACTTAACCTCCTTTTAATTTGTTGGATCCGTAAGTCCCAATTCAGGCCTGGTAGCTTGCCATGTCCGACTTCATAGCCTACACCTTTTCCCGGTCAAAGTTGGACTAGTTTCGAACCAAAGTTGGATTTTTAGGTTTTGGAAAAATGAGATTTCATGCAATGTCGGATTCCTTAACAAGTAAAGTTGGACTATTTTCATACTTTGGGGTGACATAACTGTGTACAATATTTTTAGATGCGACGTGCCTACAAAAGAGCCAAAGAGTCTTACAAGGCGAAAAGCGGCCGGGACAGGTGCGTTGAGCAATAATTTTATCAAAGCCTTCGACGAACAATTCAGCCCGCTGTTAACAAGTGTATATAACCACATCTTAACAGGGGAGAAACCTCCAGCCTCATTCCTCAAAGCACTGATGATTCCGGTACGGAAATAAGGGAATTTCACCAATGCACTTGATTATCGACCCATATCGTTATTGCAGACAACTTATAATTTTTTTGCAAAAATTATTGCATTACGACTGCAACGTTTCCTTGATAAACTTATAGGCGATTCTCAGCAAGGATTTGTGGCGGGGAGGAGGATGGATAAAGCGGTCGCAGTTCTAATGGCGGCATTACAGACCGATTCCCTGCCACATGATACAGCACCACAAGAATGCCCGGACATTCTCTTTTTGGATTTGGCAAAGGCATATGATACGGTGGATAGAACGTACCTTCTTTTGGTACTTTCGTGGTTTGGCTTTGATTAGTTATTTATCGATTTAATTCGGAGGTTGCACGACGGTACAACTGCAAAATTCTTGGTTAATCAAGAATTTTCTCACCCATTACCAGTTATTTCCGGAATTCGTCAGGGGTGCCCGTTAGCACCATTATTGTTTATATCAGCCGTGGAGCCTTTAGCACTTGCATTAGTGCAATCTCCCAATATAGATGGAATTGCGATCGGAGATCCTAAAGCACGGCCAGTCCACAGATTCTCGGCATTTGTGGACGATTCCACTATATTTTTAGGAAAGGCGGGTCAAATTGATGCAGCGATGCAGATTGTAAAGTGCTTTGGTCAAATATCCGGCTTGCAGGTCCAAGTCCACAAAAGCAAATTCTTGTTTCTCATTCCAGGAGTGTCGTATATAACCTGGCACGATATTCCAGTTGTCCATGATAATGAGACTGTACGGTATCTACACCTTTTCCCGGTCAAAGTTGGACTAGTTTCGAACCAAAGTTGGATTTTTAGGTTTTGGAAAAATGAGGTTTCATGCAATGTCGGATTCCTTAACAAGCAAAGTTGGACTATTTTCGTACTTTGGGGTGACATAACTGTGCACAACATTACTTTGGTCAGTGCATTGAGGGTCTTCTCCGTGAAGCTGCAGATTATGCGATGGAGAGAATTACTCCGACCATCGTTGTAAGTCAAGAAATTCACAGTGCAAAATGGTGGGAAAAAGCCAAGCACATGGAGGATATGCGTCTCTGTGAATAACTCTAATCAATATAGGTACTCGTGTTTTAAACAGTTTTAATTATTAATAACGTCCGTTGCTTTATCCATACCAATACTTCGAATGTAGCTTGATATGGTTCGCTTTCGTCGGGGTGGAACAAATGCGGTGCTACTTTCGCAACTGCTACCAAAACGCAGAGGAAACAACTTAGCTCCACGATTACGACAAGTTGATAACTGCTGGATACCTGACCAGCTCGTCCAGAGACAGTTACGCGACCAGTAGTAAGGTACAAAAAAATGCATGCTGCTACAAACAGCACAACGCTCAAATTCCAGCCGAGAGGTAGGCCAGCACTGAGTTGTTCAGCTAGCAGCTCCAACTCTATAGAGAATGTCACCTTGCGTTGAAGTGCCTCTAGATATAAGAAGGCACCTATGAGCCACGCCACCAGTTCTGACGAGCTGCCATGCTCTCCATTAGCAAGAGATCCATGTCCTGATAGTTCAGGTTGCTTCTCAAAACGGTCAACGTAAAGAACACGGCCATCATCATCTTGAATACCTATCTGCTCGAGCAGCACAACGGTGTAGCACAGATCAAAGCATAGAACCCCGGGTGGCTCGATTTCTCTTTCCAGATCGGCGGCTAGAGAAGACGGATTAGATGTATACAATTGAGATGCTACAGCACCTGCAACGTCTTTGTATGGTAGAGCACACAAATTGTTGGCTGTATTTTGGATCGTCCGGAGTGCCGGATTTGGCAGTTCCAGCAGATCCATATTTGCTCCTTTCTGTGTATTGCTCACGTGCTCCAACACCCGAATTGCACCGAGAATAGCTAGTCTCAAAACTCCCGAGGCGTAGAATGATCCGAATCCACGGGGTTGAGGTGCACTATTTAAGAAACAGTAATTTTCCTTCGAGCACTTGGCATTACTTGAAATTACAAGCCATCGCAGCAGAGTCATGTATTCCAAAGCGTCTCCCTTACCTTTCAACGTAGTGTTCATGCTCTCCACCACGGCCAGGTGACCTTTCAAAAAACACGGATGTTGTAATGTGTCTGCTTTTAAGTCTTTGCTATTCTCCATCTCCAACTTCGTAACGGCCTCCAGCACTTGCTGACGCCCGAACCCTGCGTATTCACGACCGTAAAAATCACTCGAGTTAAGTGCCACATTCACCAGTCATTTTCTCTTACTGCGTCTCCAGAGCGGACATCACCTACGCGATTTAACCCCCCGGACTTATAGCACTGAGCACTTCATATTGCCCTACTGGTTCCATGAGCGAAACGTTATCCGCTTTCGAAACCTTTCTGTCGCGAGGGATGTTGAAAAATGAATTTAGCTTGGCTTGAAGATCGCGTTCCGGTACTGTTTTGTGTATCTTATTTAGAATAGAAGACCATGTTGTGGCGAATCTTCTGGTATGGACATTCGGTTAGAGTAAGGACATGTCACTGGTGAAATGATATTCGAAACCGACTGGTCCTTGTCACGTATGGAAGCACGTTGAAACAGCCATTGTAGATCGACTGCAGATCTATGGAGCCAACGCCCACGTTTCACTTTGACATCCGCCGCCAACGCGTCTGCTGTCGCCTGTATCAACTGTTTTCTTGATGTTGCATTACTTCGTATGGATCTGTGTAATTGTCGTACTCTACGTCGTCTTCGCCGGGCTGCTTTCCGACGAACTTGACATTGTATATCAGAGGTGTTAACAACATTATCCCATTGCGATGTGCCGCAAATTCCAGCAGGTAACTTCTGACGGAACAACGTTTCCACCTCAGTACGAATAGAAGGATGTGTGGATCCGGGGAATGGATACTGAGGTCGTTGAGTAATTTTCCGTTTCGATTTTCCGCTGGTTTTAAAAAAGAATAATTGCACTTGGGCATGATAAGAATATACGGGGGGTTCCGAGACTGACAACTACTGTATCCAAGACGCAATATGATGGGATAATAAAACCGATCGAGTCGACTGGCCTGTGACCCCCGCCAATACGTGAAATGTTCCGTGGGGTCCAGTCCTTCATAAAATCCAATTGAGCCGATCATTAATCTAGCATCCATTAAGTTTAACTTATCCACAAATCTAGTCAGTTGAATGCTTACACAGACAGAGGTCGAGCGGACCCCGCCGTACCGAACTAGCACTGGACACTCGACAAAGTTGAAATCCCCTCCTAATAGGAGTGGGGTTTTGAGTGATCCGAACAGTTTTTCTAGATGTTTATAAAATATACTTCTTTGGCTGGGATCACCCGAAGGTACATAGATATTTGCTATGACCCAGGAGTCCCAACTGATCGAATTAAAACGATGAGACCATGTATGAGGGTGCCGAGATTTAATTCTGTCTGCAACCTCTGGGTGAAGAAGAATTGCTACTCCACCTCGTTTTCCACTCGTAACACTCCAGTACGACAAATGTTTACTGTCTCCTTCCTTCCACATACACGTTTCCATCTATTCGCATAGTCATCTGCTATGGCCTGAGAAACCACATGCGTTTCTTGCAATAAATATACATGAGTAATAGTAGAGTTTGCAGACTGCCTCCAGGCTTCAAACCAATTTTGAACATCCTGTTTTTTAAATCCCTTTACATTTTGGGAGATAATCCGAATATTAGAACCACTAGAAATTGTGGTTAATGGGTCCACTTCATTCGCATTATGAAATAACATATCTTGGATAAGCCGATGTTTTGCGTATGTGTCCAACGACGATAAAGTGATATACTCATGTTAGACACTCGCAGCTGTCCTCTCGGTGCCCTTTGTAACAAGGGGATCCCTCACTCTTCATATCGATCTGCTCGTCGATCGGAGGCGATGTATCCATTGCTGATATTTATTGGTGAAAATAATCAGTCATCATAACACAAGCTTCAGGTGTCCCAGCATCCAGTTTCCTGACACATAAATCATATTCCTTGAAAATACTTTTGGCCCTGAAATGCCGGTGCAGAAATATAACGATAGTATCCATTTGTTGACACTCCTAACAAGCAAGAATGCAATATGTTCCGCAAAGACATGGGCACATAGCAGAGCCTTTGCTAGTGCTACAGTCATCGAAGAAGCACAATATTTGATCAGGGAATTACCACCAGTGAAGTTTTTTTAGTTGCCCCCATTCATGTGAAATATTGATAATTGCCTCTTTTTGAGGTTGCCCTGCTACTGCCAGGAACCGTTGTTCCCATTGGGCAAACCACGCCGCCGAAATATGTTTGATGCCGGAACGCTTGCCTTGGTCTACCATCGAGTACCAGCATTCCTCTCTCCATTTCCTAGTTAGGTATACTAATACTTCCGCCGATAACCCTTCTAATAGGTACGCAATCCCCTCGAAAGACTTAAGGAGGTTCAAAATACGCGGACCTTCTTGTTCTGGAACCGCTTTCCAAAGGGAACTAGATGCTTCGACATATGGGAAATCAAGATTAGCTCACTTGCTTGTTTTGTCTATGCTGTATGCCATGTCGTGTCTATATTTGAGACTGTTGGGGTTGATATAGGTTTATCTTCTCGCTGTTCGGAGTGGATTGTTGGTTTCTGTTTTCTTCCAGCCTCTCCCACCGTATCACATGATTTCCGAATACGTCTTCTTTTGACGTGATAATAGCCCCCCTCAGTTAAATCTTGGGACGGCTGGTATTCTGAGCTATTGACCCTAAAAATGTTATTCTTCCTCATCTGACCTATCTCGCCAAATTTTTTGCATTAAAATAATACCGGTTCAGAGATCTGATATTTTTCATATACTAGTCCCTCTCAGCTGATTTCGAGAAGTCCGCCCCCATTAAAGACCCCTGTTTCTTCAGCGATAATCTACTCACCGTTTCAGAAAGAAAATGCAATACTTCCACCATCCTCGAATCATGTGTAAGGATAATCTGTTGACTTTCTTTTTTTAACTCATGGTGAATTGTTTGGCCTTGCAGTCGGTGTATTAACTCCTCCATACCCCCCCCCCAAGAGTCCGGATCCCACGGAGAATGAGAACCATAATTTGTAATTTGACTCGACGAAGTCGACGGAGGGTCGTTATCCTCTTGCGAAAGTAAATTTCCTGTAGGTTTTGAGCTTGTGTTCTGTTTTTGGTCGTCCTCATGCATAATCGATACTCATGCTGGTATCTTGTCGTCATCATAGTCGTCATCGTCGTCACTCTCCATCGTGTTCTCGGACATATCCTCATCTGTAAGATTGGTCTCCTGTGGATGGCTCACCCTGAAACCGTGTAAGTAAGCAGAGTAATGTGCTGCTTCATGTTTCAGCATGAGTGGTAATTTTCCGTCCGTTTCATATACAGTGGTTTACATCGCGACCACTTTATCCACACACGCTTTCAACGAGATAGGATGTCTCGTTGAAAGGGTGTGTGGATTCGCCACTGGTAAGATCGCTCTTATTATTTCGTAATCGTGTTTCAGGAGCAAAATGAATAACTCCTGGAGCCTCCGCATCCGGTAACACACTGATTATAAAAATATCTTGTTGTAGTAATGTGCTGAGACAGGCAATGGTATCATTACTTCCCCATGCAGTAGCAGGCACTGATTCATCCAACCGCGAACCACTAGTTACAAATTCCTTTAGGTATTGCTGAAATTCGCGTTTTGATTGTTTAGCCAAAATCTTTTCGTAACCTCTCCCCAATCCGAGTAACGTCTGTTTACGGGTCCCGGCCGGAAATTTCGCGTCGAAATCGAGTAAAGCACGTAAATGACAGTCTCGTTTGAGTTTATCCGTGAGTTGAACAAGTAGATCGGTTGATGACTGGCTAAAAGTTGTTGATGCTAACGCCTGACTGATAGCATACACCTGACAGTTACTTGTCCCGGGTGTCTCTATCAATCTTACCCCCATTGCTTGTTCTGCTTTTTCCAGAGTATATTGCGATGCCAGGCCCGTCAAAATCTCCTGCCGTAGCGGGTAAAGCTGCACCGGACCCTCACATTTCGTTACCTGTGTCAAGCAAGAATCCACCTCTTGCTTTAGTGTTCCTTCAGCAATCATCAAGTCGGTTTGTTGTTTGACTTTAGTTTGCTGTGGGAATTTTGGCCCTGGCGAATGGGTTTGTGTTTTCCTGGGTGCTATGGCGGGAGAATTGGGTGCGTTTGGAAAATGTTGAGCAGTCTCTTGCTTCACTTCTTGGCCGATAGTAATCCCTGGCTGTGGAGCAGCATTTTCCTTAGGTGTCGTGTTGCTTTGAACATCTTTGGTTTGAGTTAATTCATTTGAAGAACTGGAGGTATGTTGATTTCGCGGGTTATGTTCGATTGTAGGTGTTGTTGACGAGCGCGTATGGCCCCGTCTCGGGTGTAATTTGATCCATCCTTTTGCTGGGTTAGGTTGCATTGGTTGCTGGTCGTGTCCTGCTGTTTTCTTGAACTCCTTCCTGTACCTCAGCTGTCGTGTCCTTCTGGTAAACGATGTCAGATTTTTTCGCTTGGGGTTTGTCACCTGGTAAAGATTCATCCGTGGCTGCTAGGGCTGCCTTTTCTGCTTCAATTCGTTTCCGCTCCACATCTTCTCAAAGCTCTGTCATGCTACGAAATGTAGAATTGGGCAAAGTTAGTTTCTCCATATCTGCATTCGTTATTACTATACATTTCGCTTTTGTCAGTTCTTCCAATGTCACGGTACATGCTCTCATCGGATGGCCTGCTCCCCCACATCGTAAGCATTGACGCCTTCCTTTCATGTGCGGGTGCTCTAAAATCAGCATAGTGTTACACCAATACAGACGTAGCACCCCACTCAATGCCTGAAGACATTCAGCCTTTTTGAATATCGATTCCCAGGAGGTTGATCTGAAAATGTACCACCATGATCTAAATCTTCCAACTGGAACGGATCCGACAAATTGACTTGAGCATACTGTACAGTTTTATCAAGTCAAGGGTTCGGCACATTTTTGAAGATACAAGAATAGTAGCCCGGGGGGCATAAGCTTCTCCATTTTGATCAACTTGTATGGCCCAGGCCGATCCAGTATCCTGTTGTCGCTTTGTGTGCAAATTTGCAAGTGAGTGGTCATAGCGATGGAAAGGAACTTTAGTTCCAACGTATTTTTCTGCGATGTCTCTGGTGTAAAAATGAAAATATAGAGAGTGGTTCGTAGAATTATAACTTATGGTTTTGACTTGTGCCACCATATCCCACAATTCCTCTGAACCGGTACCACGTGTAGTGGCAGACGTAGCAATGCTTTCTTGGATGCAACGTGTGCTAAGAAAGTCCACTTTGATAGGACTTTCTCCTTTAAGATGCATTATAAGGCAGCCTTCCACTTGGGCCCGGATTGTTTGAAAAAGTCTCACCTGTTCCTCTAACGTCATTATTCTCTTCCCAAACATGGGTATATACTTTGCCAAAATAGAACCTTCAACCAGCCCTTGTATTATTTTCCATTCGTGGTCAGAACCTTTGCGCGGTTGTTATGGAGCATACTTTCCATATTCCTGCTCGCAAATCTTCCGTAGTTGTCTTATTTACTCCGCTGTGTAAACATCCGTTTTAAACAAAAATGGTTTCTTAGAGATGCGGTCATGTTTAGTAACAGCGGCTGTCCCATTAATCTTCGCTGTCCAACCTCTTAATGGGATTGGCAACGCTTCTGCCGAATTAACAGCCACTTGGCCAAGAATTTTC
Organism: Sclerospora graminicola; assembly: GCA_001887855.2. Taxonomy (NCBI): domain Eukaryota; phylum Oomycota; class Peronosporomycetes; order Peronosporales; family Peronosporaceae; genus Sclerospora; species Sclerospora graminicola. The sequence continues at coordinate 11,449 of MIQA02002748.1, read as the reverse complement.
CACAAGATACTCTCAAATGTTTGACTTGTTCTTTGAACACTTAGCGCCACCCCAACGATACGCTGTTTCCAAACAGTCCAATCTAGCTTCTAGGTTACCACCAATTGTTCAAAAAATATCTAGTAGTCGTTCAGCTTCCCCTTGCTTAAGTGTAGGTAGTCGCTGCGCTATCGGGGATAATTTCGAGACCGGCCCATTAGCCTTAACGTAAATCCATGTAAAAATGTTTTGCATTATTTCGATCCATTCTTGGACACGTGGTTTAGGATTGAGGGCCTTAGACATTGCGAGTTGTAGTGCTTTAACCATGCCGTCCACCGAAATGACGGGGGTGACTGCTTCCTCCGACTGTTTTCTGTGCACTAGAGTTGGCACTACGACATCAGATTTAACGGGTGATTTGGGAGTCTCCACAGGTATTACCGGTTTTAATTCCGGTTCTACTGTATTTCTGGATGGAACACTCGGCGTTTCTCCTTCCGGAGGCGCACCGGAGGTCCCGGATTCCCCTGTTGCTTGAGGTTGTTCCTCCACGAGGATCGTATTTCCTCGTGAAGGCTCAGTACTCTTATCGAGAGGGTCAGGCGCAGGATCTGACGCGTTCATCGTAGTAGGCTTGATGATTCGTACGCTGTTATGCAAAGTCCGGATCCCTGCTCAACCTTTGCTGGGTTGAGGGGGCTTGAAGGCAAAATTCGAACTACACCTTTTCCCGGTCAAAGTTGGACAAGTTTCGAACCAAAGTTGGATTTTTAGGTTTTGGAAAAATGAGGTTTTATGCAATGTCGGATTCTTTAACAAGCAAAGTTAGATTATTTTGCGTACTTAGTGGAGACATAACTGTGTACAACATTTTTAGATGCGCCGTGCCTACAAAAGAGCCAAAGACAACCGCGGCTCATTGTCCGGGGGGTTAAATCGCGTATTGACCGAGGTCATCGTCGCGGGATAAATGATCTATGCTTATCACTTCGCAGGACGTAGCATTATAGTCGCTACTTTGAACACAACGTTTTTCCCACACCTCTAAACAACTCGACGACGATACCGCTAGGAGAGCAATATAGCTACTATTTCTACTCGAATTGGACATCCGACAAACAGACCGACCCCTTTACATACAAACGAGACATTATCGTCCAACTTCAGCACCATTATTCCTACGCTGTCAATAGCGCAAATATCGGGACTTATGGAGATTTTTTTTTTGAGGCATTGGCAAGGACTGGGCTCGTGCCATGTATGGAGGCTTAATGGTGGCTGGAATCATTGGTAGTGCAGGTATATTACCCCGAAGAATACAATGCTGGTTGTCCTTCTGTCCAGATGCATTTGATTTCCGACGTTTCCAACAAGTGAATCTCTTGAAAACCCAAAATGCTTACTATGCTCGAGGGGATTGGGCTCAGAAATATCCTGGCGCAAGACGTGACTACCTTGGCGACATTCGTGAAACCATGGCTGAAGAGAATCATCACGAGCTTGTCTTGGACTCTCGAGGACAATCAGGTGGTCAATGGGATGCAGGGCAATCTGTGTACTTGCCTGTAATTCCACTGGCGGGTATCCTGCTTCCATTTGGAATAAAGTCACGGGAGAAATTCATTTGGAAGTGGTCAACTATTCGGAGACACATTATGACGTTCGTGCCAAGTAAGAGCAAGAATGGCATACGAAGGGACTCGGACTCAAGCTTGTCAGCAAGCTGCACGTATATATAGGCGTTACTGACAGCTACTGTAATGGGGTGCCATTACATAAGTGATATTTAAGTAGAAATATATCACAGTTCAATTTCAGACTTAATGTCTAAAATGTGAATATTGGATTATAAGTTGTCATAATCCACTTTGAGAACAGATTCTGATATCATTATCGAATCTAACAAGTAATCTAATGATACAAATATCATTCAGACCAGCTTTATACTACATGTTTGTATGATTAGTTTAGATTTAATATTAGTTTTTAATTCTAAACCACTCATAATATATTCACTCTTAAACTTACCTTCTATCCCCATAAGTAGCCTTAAGACATATATTAATATAATATATTCTTATAAGATTAATTAATAAATTAATTAGTCTACTCTAAAGTTTATCTAAGGTAAACTAAGGAGGACCAAATTTACATTTGGTCCTACTCAAATTGCACGCTTCCTCACTGCAATTTAACAGTGTAAGCCGCGTAACAGTTGCCCTGTTACACCTGGTAGCACTTAGGGGTCCGTCTAAACGACCACTGTTGACGCGTTCCGCTAGTTAACTAGCGGAACGAAGGTTTAAGAGCCTCTTGCTGTCATGGCATCAGCCAGTGATTGTGAGCGTGAGCGCCAGCTCGCGCAAGATTTAGTAAGGGAAAACGTCCCTAACTGGTCACAGGGTTCTGTGACCACTGTGATTGAGATGATTCAGACCATAGGGCCCGAAGTCATCACCCACCTCCGTGGTAAAACCCCGGAGGATGCCTTAGAGACGGTTACCCGTTTCAGGAGATGTATGTTGATCCTCAGGTGCGCAACGCAATAATGCGCCCAAACATCAGCAGCAACAGCAGCGCCCGCACCTAGTGCGAGCGTTGAAGTAGTGAAGGCGCGGATTCCGCCCTTTACTGGCGAAGGGGGCGAACCCCTTCGTAGGTGGTTCGCAGAGGTGGAAGATGACCTCTCTGCGCAAAAGATTGTGGACCCGCGTTCACAAGCTTATTTCGCCACCACATGCCTAGGCGGTTGCGCCAGGGCATGGGCGATGAGCCGCAGATCCACTGATGGATCTGCGTTCCTGACGTATCAGGATTTAAAAGCTGAGCTGAAGCTCAACTTCGAAGCTCCAGAAATGGAGCTTAGCTGCCGTGAAGAGTTCATGGAACTCAGGCAGGGCAAGCTGAACCTACATGCGTACGCTCAGAAAATACAATATTTGTTATCAAATATTGTATACGAGCCGGAGCCCCCTGCCATGCAGATCACTGGCTTCATGAAGGGACTGAATGACGGTCCCATCAAATAGAGTCTTTATCGGGTTCCCCCAAAGACTCTGAGGGATGCTATTGACCAAAGCATCCGGGAGGAATTCAGCATGCGTTCATCAGCAGCGCATGCTGGGGTTAGTCGAAAAGCGCAAGCGCCTTTCGACTTTAACATGCCGCCAATGCAGCATGTTAATACTAATAACTTCCCATCGAGACGAAGTTCACACTTCGTCCCGAGACACCAACACCCGCGCCAGGGCGCGAGCGGAGGAAGTCCAGAACCGATGGACCTATCGGTTGCAGTTGCCTCGACACCGAGGCAACCGAAGAACAAGAAGTTCCTTCGCTGCAACAGATGCGCGAAGATGGGCCATTACGCCCATGAATGCATGGCGCCGCGTCCGGCGCCACGCAGTCAGCGGACTGGACAGTCCGCTGGTAAGAGACATCAACAGGGGCAACCCTATGTTGATACAAAAAACGTCAACAACCAGTAGGGACGGGGCGCCCTACTGGACGGGTTATCTCACATGCCGACATCGGGCATGTGAGGATAATAGCCCCAGACGGGACTATGTCCTGTCAACATGTGCAGGGTGAAGAGAAACCTCTCATCACCCTGGAGGTTAAGCCGCATGGAAACGATGTCCCCATGCGTGCTCTGTTTGACACATGAGCATCAAACAGTTTCGTTAGAACTGAGGTTCTAACGTCGTTGAACTTCGTGGAGATTGAATCTCCACGAAGCATGTTGTGGTGAAGCGATCGGGAAATATTGGGAGTGAAGTGGACCACACATGGCCGTTGATTGGTGACGATAGAACACCCATCAACATATGACGGTTGATGGGTGGGAAAAGGTCGATCACGATCAAGAAGAAAAGGTGGTGGCCAACGGATATTTACGACGTGGAAGAATCAGCCAAATATGGTCGTTAAGCCCAGTCCCAGGCACTGGCAGAATGATGGAGATCACGATCACGATGGTTGTCACAGTCACTAAGTGGAGTTCTCGTGGATATAATAAGAAATAGTGATTGTTGACATGGCATACCAAGGACAGGTGACCAGCCGATCTCCGAATGGTATATTGGTGGAAGCTGACTATGATACAAAGTTACAGCCTGATCGGCTTGTCATGCCCGGAGAAGGAAGATCAAACGATGAATGAAGATCGGGCAGGTGAATTAACAGGTTGTATGAGTGATGTGAACCTTTGGTTGGTCCGAAGATGATGTGGCAAAGCCTGATCAGCCGAGATCAGTGTGGTATAGTTGTCATGACGGTGTATTAAGATCGGAAGTATGGTTTGGAAGATGAATTGAGTCGTGACGATGATGACCCAGGGCGTTCCCGAGGTGATCAAGGGCTGATCAGCCTGATCACCACCTGATCATTTGGTCGATCACTATGGCGATCGTGATCAGGGCCGATCAGCCTCTGATCAGCGTTGATAAGCAAGGGCAAGTGAGTTCTCGATTTGGTCGGACTATATATGAAGTGAACAAGTGCTGAAGAGCAGGTCTCAAGTGGTTTCAAGGTCGTTTGTTGAAGATCAGGATGGGTTGAAGATCTTCTGAAGAGTCGGGTCATGATCGGGGCAGAATCGGTACAGGTCAACTTGAAGGTGCAGCCAGGATGGGCAAGAGAGTGTTACGCAACCGTGCGACGAAGTAAATAGGTTCGAAGTAAAGGTCAGGCATGAGTTGAGGTATGGTACACAGGTATAGGACTTTTGCATATATAATAACAGGTTTAGATTTCCCCCCTAAGGCAAAGAGTCGCTCCGCCACGTGTGCGGTCATTGGGAGCACAGGGTTGATTAGTCCCCTCTTGCTCATCTATTTCCCGGTTAAGACGCGCTTAGACGCATTTTTGCTTACCGGAAGACCCCCGACGGGTTTGTTTTAGGTGATCTAACCTCACCCGCAACGCGCACGTGTTTGGAACACGTTAAGAATATTGGTAAAGGTTTTGTGGAGATAACGTCTGTGGATTACTGTGGAAGATCGTGGATTGATCGCATTTTCTTGGTTTCGTTATATCTCTCTCTCATTGGCTGGCCTGATCAGACGAACTTTCCTGATCAGCGCCTAGATACTGAATAAGTGTCGACCCCAACCCATCCTCCGGTGAAGATTTCCACCCGAGGATACCCCCCGTCTCGAGAAGGTCAAACCCTCCGACCTGATCAAGATCATCCTTTTCGTCACCGAGTCCACCTAAGTGAGTGTAATCAGCCCCGATCAACGGGTTCACAAGGTGAGATGAAGTTAAACATAGATCCTGACGAGCATGAAGACCGGCCAGATGACCGGGAGGATCAGATCAGTCATCACAGTGGTGATTCATCTGATTCCGATGCTGATCAGGATCGACGGAGTACCCCCTCCGATAGTTGGTCGTCCGGGCCAGTTGGTATCCGGATTCCACCCACGACTTCGGTCATGGATTTGGAAATCGGTTCCACCACAATGGTGCGCGTGCCCGGATCACTTGGTGACTCAGGATATCACCGTGATTCCTTTGATGATGAAAAAGATGTGAAAATCAAAGTGGAGGAAACTTTTTCGGATGTATTGGAGGAAGGCGTATCGCCTCCGATGCTGTCCATATCTAAAGGAAGCGATGATCGACCTGGTTTGGTGGAGTGCCAGGTCGAGATTAAAGATGAAATAACTCCCCACATGGCCCCGATCGGGGCCATCTCGGTTATAGTAAAGTTGACTATAACCCAGGAAAGGATCGAGGTGTTAACCTTGATCCTATGCATAAGAAGAAAATGGAAAAAGAAAGAAAAAACATGGGGGCGGATCATTGCGATCCACCTAAAAATATGTGAAACCTAAACCGAAGATCTTCGAGGAAGACGAAGAGAAGACCGAACAAGCCGAGAAGACCACTGTCCAAGAAGTGGAACGACTGTTCTATCTTCGAGAGTTTCACAAGTTCCTAGCTACCAACCCAGTGATGAAGATCATCAAACCCAAAATCATCGGGAAGCTGGAAGGTCGAGCGACCCGGCCGGTGATCACAGGCAGTCAACTTGATCTGATCAGGAACCTCTTGCGCAGATCGACGAGGTTGGCTTCACTACTGGTGCCTTCGACGCGAATATGCTATTCGATCTGGATCAAGAGACGATCAGAGAATCTATGATCACCCTGTATGATCATCTTGCCTCGTTACTAGGGGCGAACCCAGTAGTTCAGTCCCCGATCGCGGATCCTTCGCACCGATCACAGTTGGTGGAGTATCCTATGGATATCGAGTCGATATACCAATCGTCATCACAATCTGGAGCGGCATCCACCGACTCCTCGGTTGGGATCACACGTATGACGTTGGGCCCGAAAGGGATCCAGCAGACCGACCCCAAGACCGAGTCGCAGAACAGGAAGAGAAAGCCTGAACCTGGTAGAGTCGGATCGGACGATAGTTTTGAAGATGCTCAGGAAGTGCCACAGGCCAATCCGACCTCCAATACCGGTCATACCAACATGCCGGAGGTCCCAGAGCAATTAAAAGCCATGTTAGCGACAATGATGAACCGATTTGCGGGTGATCAATATGGATTGCCTCAGTATACACTTGGACAAGGACAACCATGGCGATCGGCACTGAATATGAATCAGTCTACTGAGAAATCGGTCAAGAGACCCGTGGATGTGGAGATGGAATCAGTCCGATCAGCCGGAATCGTTCGTTCGATATGCCAGGCCGATCACCAGGACCGATTTCACCGATCACCCCCGCGAAGTGATGTGGACATGGAGTCAGAGGGCGAGATCAGCCAACATTTCGATCCAGATGATCTGGACATCGAGATGCCTCGTAGAGCGAATATGGCCTCCGCGCAGGCATTTGACAGTGAATCGGGAACGATCACCCGAGTACGAATGTCTGCGATCTCGGAATTGAAGGATTTCACCGGAAAAGATATGGATGACGATCAGGCCAGAGGTTGGTTAAGCCGGACTAAGTCAGCTTTTCTGAGGGACAAGACACCGGAAGCTGAAAGATGCCTGATCTTCGCTGATCTAATGAAAAGCCCGGCCAAGAACTGGCTTAAACAGCTAAGTCGTGAAGTGCGTCTGAAGTGGCCTCGGTTGTGTGAAGAGTTTGAAGAACAATATTGCAACTCGGGGGTGTCTGTCGCTAGACAGTACTACCACATGAAGAAAAGATCCGACGAGACGCCGATCGAGTACTTACATCAGTTGAATGTTGCTGGTCTACGCGCGAAAATGCCAATCAAGGACCCACGACACCCGGACATAGCCCGTGAACATGTCGAGCACTTCATTGGAACTCTGGACAATCGCGATCTGGCTGATCAGCTAACCCTGCTCCGTATAAAGGACTCAGAACAACTGGAACTGACTTTGAGGACGCTGCAACGGGCCAAGAGTCGACAGCCCAAGGTCGAGGTAGGATCGAACCGTTACCGGTCCAAGCCACACCCTGATCAAGGCAAGATACCGGCAGCCCGACCAGCCAGAGCGATTCGCGTGATCGCGAAGGAATTAGACAGTTCAAGCTCTGAAGAAGAAAGTGGTCAGTCGGGTCTGAGCTCGGACGAGGAACAGTACCGTCATGTATTTACGACGGAACCAATGTATCGTCCGAGATCATCGACTAATGGTGTGGACGGACGGAAAACTGGTGGTATTCAACCTGATCAGGACCGATCTCGTAAGAAATGTGTGCATTGTGGGTCGACCAAACATGGAGATCGTGATTGTTGGAAAAGAATTACGTGTGGAAAATGTGATCGTAAAGGTCACCCTTCTGATCACTGTTTTTTCGTGTGCAAGACCTGTGGGAAGCTTCATGACGCCGGCGCCTGCCCCATCGAAGAATTCTTTAATCTGATGCGCAAGTGGTATGTGCCGACTAAACATGCTGGTATGCTCCCACCAGATGTTGAGAAGATTTTAAACTAGATCGCTCGCCAGGTTGGAATCTGGTTCGAGCCGAGCGATCTATGTTCTGCATTTATGCATATGTCGGTAGCGGAGATAAGTTTGAGGAAAAGAAGATAACCGACAATACATGTTCTAATTCAAATTGCATCGATCGGTGCCCGATCTACAGTCTCAGAGTGGATGAATATTCACGATCGGACGTGATCATGGAGTTGGATCTACTGCCCGGTGAATCCCGTGGATACTGGAAGTATCACTCTCCCGACAAGTGGTTTAAGCAAGCTAAAGCTAATGGAAAGGTCAACAATGAGAAAGCCACTATTTTATTTGACTCTGGGGCGGAAGTCTCGATCATCGACTCCGCCTTTGCTCGTAAGGTGGGATGTCGTATAGACAGTACCCAGAGGCAAGAATGTGTTGGGATTGGCGAGAGTTCATATATGACGGAAGGACGATCACGTGTGAAGATCACCCTGGCGGGATCCCTGGTCTACTATTTTAACGCTTGGGTTGGCCGGCTAGCCGGTCAGGATGCGATATTGGGGATGGATTTTATGGTACCCGCCGGTATACGACTTGACCTATCTCATGGAACCCTGACTCTGCCGGATGAAGTGCAGATTCAGTTATCTGGCCGACGGCCTTTGTATGGTACTCATGTACGGATGTTAAAGATGGGCCAGTACGAGAACGTTGGGGTGTCCCGATCAGTCGATGTCATGATTCGGTCGAGTGATCGGCAGCAGAAATTGTGGCTGACCCGTGGCGAACGTTGGGTACCAACGTTCGTTAAAGGTATCGGCCGATCAAGCTACATCAGGGTCACGAATATATCCGATCAGCCGCTGATCATCCACGAAGATACGATCTTAGGGATGTGGTTACCTGAAGGGAAAGTACCCCGACAGATCGGATATGTTTCAGTGGGATCACGAAGATACATTGAATGGCAGAATCTGGCTTATCAAGCCACCACGGACGTGATCAGTGACGAAGACCTAGTGGATGAAGATACCTCACCTATGGTCGAGAAGCCAGAGTATTCTACGCCGACCAAGCTGCTGATCAGGAGGCCATCGATCGAAGCGACAGGGGAAGGCCGGGTCAAAGAAGGTCCACAGATATTGAGTATAATTAGGCCCGGCTCACCGAAAACAACGGACCCAGTTAGCGGAAAAGACAATGAAGAGTCCAAGCACGATCATGAGGAAGAAAGGGAGGATGAACCAGCTGAATTCATTACAGAGGAGGGTGAATCCGAAGTAAATCATCAGTCGAGTGAAGCACAAGGGGCGATCCAAGGCGATGCCGATCAGGAAAAGGTAGATCAGGTGGACGAGCAAGTGTGTATACACGAAGGCGGCGATCAGTATATCGAAGGTATCGAGAAGCAGATGGCTGTGTTGCCGGAAGTATCGCCACATATGCCAGAAGTCACCATGGAAGATTTACAAGTCGGCGATCCCGAGGTGAATACGCCCGAGCAGATCGATCAGCTAAAGAAGATCATCTGGAAGAGGCGTCACTTACTGATGGGGAAAGGTAACGCCCTACCCCCAGCTGCATTTGGAGCTGTTTGTGATATAGACGTGGTAAATGCGAGGCCGATTGCTCAGCGTTGTCGTAAAGTTGCACCTCAATACCGGGAAAAGTTATCCGATTTGATCAAGGGCTTACTGAGTACAAAGATCATCCGACCATCAACATCGCAGTGGGCATCACCGATCGTAATCGTGATTAAGAAGAATGGGGTTGATATTCGATTGTGTATCGACTATAGAATGGTGAATCGCCTCACGAAGTTGATGGTCTATCCGATGCCCCTGATCAATGATTTATTAGAAGATCTGGATAAAGTTTTATGGTTTTGTTCGTTGGATATGGCTAGTGGTTTCTGGGTGGTTTCGATGACTGATCGCGCTCGAGAGATCTCGGCTTTCGTTACACCTTTTGGGCTTTTTGAATGGAATCGGATGCCATTTGGATTAAAGAATGCCCCACAGATCTACCAGAGGCTGATCGACAATGCTTTCTATGGGTATTTCCAGATCAGTGCTGATCGGGAAGCCACTGATCTACATGATGTGTTTACGGAAGGTGAGCCAGACCAAGATCAGGGCCGATCAGTGTTGGGAAGGCGATCATACATAGATGATATCTTGGTCACGGCAACATCCTGGGATATGCTATGCGATAAGGTCGAACGACTCCTAGACACCTGCGAGCGTTGGAATTTGTCGATCAGTGTGGTCAAGAGTTTCTGGGGTCAGCCCAAGGTCGCTTACCTCGGCCATAACGTATCGATCCAGGGGTTGGAAGCAAATCCGAAAGATCTAGCCGCTCTCAGCAACTTACCGTTTCCCCGATCGTTGGAGGCCATGCAATCCTTCCTCGGATCATTAAATTATTATAGCAGATTTATCGAGGACTTCTCGATCTACGCCGCTATACTTTATGAATTGAAGGAAGTTGATTATCATGGCCTGAGAGAACGTGATCGGATGGGAGGATCACCAATTGGAACTGATCACGAGGTTGAAGCCACTGAAACGAATCTCGAGATTGGATCACTAACCGATCGAACTGTGCCAGGGTCAGAAGATCACATGAATCGCGCTATGGTAGCCTTCAGTATGTTAAAGGCGAAGATGATCTCGACGCCGATACTGAAACACTTCGATCCGGAGAAGATTCCCGTGGTGATCTTATATGCTAGTAAATGGGCAATATCGGCCGCACTGGTCCAAGATCACGATGGAGTTTATTGCCCGGTGACGTTCACAAGCCGAACATTGAAACCGAATGAAGTTAACTATGGCATTGTGGATAAGGAAGTGTTAGCGTTGTTACGTGTGTTGGATGTTTGCTATTCTATGCTGGTAACTAGATCAATTAAGGTATTATCCAAACGATCTAGTCTGGCGTGGTTACTATCCGCGAATGGTTTAGACGGAAGACTGGGGCGATGGGCAGCGGTGTTATTTCAGTGGACTTTGGAGATCATTAAGTGCACCAAGGGCGAAGAAGAAATTCTTGGGACGCTGGCGGCCAGCATCACGCCCCGATCAGAAGTCGATGAAGCCCTGATCGAGGTCGCTCCTCGGAAGCAACCACGTGAATCGATCATTATACCCCCACCGATCGTCGGCTCAGAAGAAGATCTGATTGTTGTGAGTTTCGACGGATCAGCGAGTGTGAAGAAAGGTGTAGGGGCGTATAGCGCGTTGCTATGGAAATTGCCAGAGTGGACTGTTATATCAGCCGGTTCAGATTATACTCCAGGTATCACGGTCAATGAGGCTGAATATCGTGGTCTGCTGCTAGGTTTGGATCTCTTGCAAGAGCAAAAGATTGGAAGAGTAATTATATGCGGAGATTCAAACTTGGTGATTCGGCAGATCACTGGAGAGATCGACTGTAAAGCGCCGCGTCTGAAACTGCTGAATGATCGCGTTATAAAAGCTTTACGTGGGTGGCCAAGACACGATCTTTTGCATGTGAAACGTGATTGGAATCGGAGTGCAGATCACTTAGCAACTATGGCTATG